>ARYC01019105.1:0-70834 GCA_000711775.1 Oxytricha trifallax | reverse complement strand
TATTTGCTGATTGAATACATCTATGCTTTTCTTTGACCATTCTTGCTAACTTTAATCGAAACCTGGAGACTGACCTCGAACTGTGCTGCCTGGTGAGAAAAGACTGGTACGAGATGTCGAAACTATTGAACCACGAGTTTGTTTGAAACCTTAAGCTGGAGATTAATCTACACCAGCAGGCCCTGAAACGAAAGCATGATGATCTTGAGTAATTACATTTTTACCTTATCTCTATTAATTATCCAGCTCAATAATAGTTTTCTTTAGAGGTGTCTTTCTTAAAACATCCAACTTGGCAACCGAAGCCTCAAGTAACTTATAGTCAATTGCTTGCAATGAAACTATTAATTAAACACACATATTCTTTATTGATTAATCATCCGTAGCAAGGTTCATAGTATCTGCAATAAGCTCGATGCATTTATCATAGAAATCAGCTTGATAGCATAGTACAATCGAAAAATGCTGCAGTAGTAATGAGAGGATGCTTAAGAATCGTAACATAGTAGGTTTCTTATCTTATAGAAGAGCTAACTAATCTTCTTTCTTAATTTGAGCCTGTACTGCTTTAACTACTTTTTCAATGTTTTTAGTGATATCCTTAGCAACAACAAATGGTCCAATGTTGTTATGTTTAGCAAAGAATATGATAACTTTATCACTTGCCATTTGAGTTCTTAAATTACTGCTTACTGTATTGTTAACAATAATGCTAATAAATGAACCTAACATGAGGTGCAAATCTAGAGTGGATAAGTGTGGAGCTAGAGAACCTACAACAAACTTCAGCATATTCAGTGTTTCTAAATAAATCTCTGGAGAGTCGTCTTGTAGCAATTATCTCATCAAGAGGGAAAGTGGCTCGAACAAATCTCTTGCAGTTTTCTAACTTACATTAACTACTTATTTCTAGATTGCTTTTTTAATCTCAATGATGGCTTTTAATCTCTTTTTTGGATTAGGTAACTTCAAATTTTACAATTCATCCTATACTCCACTTAATATAGTAGTCAGCGAAGATTAATTAATGAAATCTGTACGAATTTAAGTCTGTGCTCTCTAAAGATTATAATCATCTTATTGTTATTTTACAGCGTTTCCAGTCTCTTATTTGGCTTCTAATAATAGTTTTTAAGTAACCTGTGATTTTTAATTTACTAGTAAGTTGTCTAATTTTTCTGCGAATTCAGCATATAAAGTTTTGAACAATGCTTCCCCCTCTTTTCTCACTTAAGGATTTTAATGTTTCAAGCTTGCATTAATCACTGATATGAACTTATTGAATAAAACTTGGTTGGTAGTTTTCTTTTCTAAAATTTTAGTCTCTTACTAAAATTGATTCAAAAGCTTAAGACATGAGGAAATCATGTGTGAGTTGCCTAAATTAGTTGCAACGTTTCCAGTATTTTAATCAAGTACAGCTTCTAGCTCTGTTAAAACTGAGTTCACCATAGATTCGGGACCAATTGGAGATTAATGTGATAAGTACAAGCAAAAGTTTTAAGAAGCTTCTCTTATTTTGGCTTTAAGATCGGAAGTTTTCTTGATTATGTTTGATACTAGAGGTGCTAAATCTTTCTTTATTTGAGCTGGCTATAAGTTTCATAAAATCATGTCTATAAACTAATATTTATTATTGACTTATTTTATATTAAAATCAAAGTATCTAAAGAAAACTGGTAGAGCTTTTTACATAAGTTCAAGAATAGCAATGAAATTTTTTAGAACTGGATCCTTAGCACCTTCCTCTATAAAATCTAAGAATACCATGAAATTTTCCTCAATTGGAAAGTTTTTCCTGTTAATTTCAGCAGTCATTGCATCCCTTCTATTAGGATCTAAATTATGCAGCTATTCACTAACTTTATCAATAGAAGCTTGTCTTGCAGACCAAAACTGTGAATTGAAACATGTGATAATTTCAAGACCAAACAGTTGTATTAGATGTGCATGCTTCTCTTTTTGCTAATCTGATAATGGTTCTGAATGAGGAAGTACGATAGTAGGTTGGATTCCTCCTCCACCACCAACTGATGGCAAAGTGTTTCCACTTTAACCAAACCCATAGGTAAATTATTTGTTTTTAATCGCATCATTTTAAGCTTAGCGTCTCTTGTTGTGGTGGTCCATACTCACGGACCTTGTTTTTGTTGCCATGTTTAATTCTAACTCGTTTACGTCAATGTAAGACCCTTAGTTATCTTCTGAAGTGCACACTTCATTGATTTTCTTGACTAGGGGATCTCTTAAGGAAGCTCTAAGTCCAAGGATAAAGTTTATGATTCTTTGCTTAAAGGGTTACCCTCTAGGGTCAATTGAGTTTATTCTGCAAATTTCCAAAATCAGTTTTAAAGCATTTAAAACTGCAAATCTCATATTATTCTTTAAATAATTATAGATTTAATTAATATAAAAATAAAAAATAATAAACTGCTAAGTGATAAATATGAAAATAATTAATTTTTAAAGTAAAATATACAATGTAAATAATCTTTTATATAATCTATGATGTTATAATCCTTTTGATATAAGGTTAATAATTAATCAAATAAAATATATTAAGACTTAATTTTTATTTGAAAAAGATTTTGAAGAAAAACATCGTAATTATCAATTACTACTATTATAATTTCTATATATATATTCCTTAAAAGCAGATAGATACTACACTTCATTAATCATAAAATAAAAAGAAAAATTATAATTTTAGGTTTAATTCTGTCTTACTTTAGTGTTTTTATGTGATACCCATGAACATGCAAACTCGGTGAGTTACTCGTAGTTCTTACCTAGTATTAACTAATAAGATTTTGAGTTCAAATCGTCTCCAGACTCAATTGAAGAACTTCTCTTAATAAAAAGACCTAATCTACCAATTATAGACTTTTCTTAAAGTGACTGATCGGCAATAACATCCGCAATTAATGAACTAATATGGTCTCTCTTGCTATTATCTTGATTGGCTTTTGATCCTAATTAATCTTTGTTTTATTGGGATAGGTTTTGTTAATTCCAGATTTAAAAAATCAAATCTACAGACTTCTTTCTCACTCTAGTGTTGGTAAATAAATAAAAGTTCTAAAATATTAATTATTATCTGGTATCTGTAGTTTTAAGTACAAGTGGTTTTATTAAGCTTTACAATGACCCGATAACTACTTCAGTAAATATAGCTTTAGCAAAGAAAACTTGTGAAACTTCTATTGCAGAGAGATATAAGGATATATTGTTCTCCTCAAAGCAACTCTTAAGTAAAACTGTGCAGTTTGTCAAGAATTCTTCCTATAAAATGGTCTTCTTACTTCCTGATTCAAAAGCTTCTTTCATGTGCTTTAGAGCTAGGTCTCTCTCCTGCCAATCCTTGGATTAACCTTTTTCTATCATTTTTTCTTGAGCCTCTTAGATCTGTTCTAAAATATTGCCTCCAAATTTCTAAGTTGAATTGAAGTCTTACTCATCTTAAGATTATTCAAGCATTGATTAGTCTTCCTCCTCTTATTAATTTTAATTTTGGTTTGTCTCTACAACAACTTGACTTATTTTCTCAAGTATCGCTTGCTTAACTTTATCATTTATACTGATGAGATATTCCTCTTTAACAGCTCCAGAGAGTCTATGGATTATAATCTAAATATATTAAGATATCAAGCAAGATCTTGGTGCTTGCACTTCTAACATCCTGGCTTTAATGAGTGAGCGATGGTAATATAGCGTTAATAATATCTTTAACATTTAGTGGACCTCTTTTCTTAATGCTAACACCGAATGAATTCACAAACTTATAAAGCAGTGCTAATTAAGCAAGCAATCCTTTATATGATCCTAAAGCTGCCTCACCAAGAGTTTGAATCTTCTTCTCCGCAGAACCAGAAGTATTATCTTCCTGTTAAGACTTGATTTATGTGGCTTTGTTATGTGCTTGAATTCTTTGCAAAATAAAAGAAGAGACATGTGCCTCTCCAATCTTTGGGTGAAAACTGAAATCTAATAGACATTCATGAATTTTATTAGTCATACGGGTATTCCCTTCTTCTGATTTTTGCAACAGCTTCAGCACAGCATTTCTATCAATAAAAGTCTTCTTAAAACTTTCAATCGCAGATGAGTTTTCAAGCTTAGGAGAAGTGATAAGCAAATTTAGCAGTTACAGAGATAAAGTCAAAACTTTGATAACTTTGTCTTTGCATGTTAAATCGATTGCAATTGTGCAGGCTCTGATAAAATCTGGTAGAGACAGCCCTGAATCAGATTCTTTAGTCAGATATTTTTCGGCTTGCTTGAATATTATTTTTAAAGCTGTCTCCTTGAATTTCCAGTTTATTGCTATAAGGCCGAGTGCAAGTTTTCTACCAAAAATATTTTCTATATCTCTTTCATAGGGACGGCCCTCTTCTACTTCAATCTCGGAATCTTACATTTCCATAAACTTCTTCGATGGATTAACTTTTCCACTATACCTCATAAGATATTTATTTTAGATATAATTTAATTAATAAGCTTATCTTAGATCTACATCTACTAATCAAGATCAGCATTTATAACAAATATTTGGGATAAATTAATTAAATCTTTTTTAGTATTATGATAACTATTATAGCTTATCAGGATCATCTGCATGATTCTAATAGTACTCATTAATTAAATTAGGATCAGCTATTCCTTTGATTTCTCTATCATCATCTGGATTGTAGTAATGTGTAGCCACAACAGATGCCTCAGACTCAGCTCTCTTGATTCTCTCAATGTTCAGATTTTCCAATACTATTAATAGAATTTTATAATAGTTAACTTACAAGTATTGATGGGCTCAACGTAGTCTGGAATAAACATCTCAACCATGTCGATTAATGTTCTTCCACTGTAATCAGGCAGTTATGGACTTGCATTTGAACAATATTTACAAAATCATTATGAATACATTCAAGATTGAGAATAATTAAATTAATTTCATTTGTCTTAGTAAGCAGCTCAATTATAATCTCAGGTTTGTTGCTTAACACTGCCAAATGTAAACATGTGTATCCTTTAATGCTTGATTATAGGTTAGGATTAGCACCTTTATCAATTAAATATAGCATTATCTGGTCATGTCCTAAAATGCATGCTAAATGGAATAGTATATCATTTATTAAATTCTTATAAATATTAAATGGAGTGGGGTGGTTGCGTTTTTATAGGCTTCCATGAAATACTTCTCTTCTAACGAGTCATATTCTTCTTCCTCTTAGTTTCCTTGTCCGTTATCATTAATTTCAATATAAACAACTAAACCCCAAAGCTATTATTTACAATTTTTTGTAAACGATAGAATTTAATCAAAATACAATTACTCTTAACTTAATATCATTTATTTCACTTCACAATTTTCTCAATCTCTCTCTCAAAGTTTTTAGTTGAACTTGCCTCTCCCGGTCCAGGTCCTTGATTTATTCGCATTCTCCATCCTTTGGTCTGAATTTTAATGCTTCCTTCATCAACGAATCCACGGTGTCCTAGGTGATGGCGGCCTTGAATCTCTGCAGGAACTGAGGGTGGAGGTGGGGGGCGCTCTGCATCAGCATGGCCAGGTCCTTCTTGAATCTCTTCATGACGCTATCTCTTCTCTGCCTTTCCTTGCTTATCGACAGGGGTCTCTTGTCTCTTTCAGCAGCTCGGTTCATGATGTTGTCTACAGTCTCATTATTCTTGATTGGGTCTTAGTTGGTGGGAGGCTCAGAATATCAAGCTTAGGAAAACTTCACATTGGGATTTTTCAAATTGTTGAATTTTACAGTGAGCTTATTGCAGGCGAATTCGAATGATTTCAGCAAGCAACATTAGTCTTATCGTACCTCGATCGAGAGAGCACAGCCCGAGCTAGCGAGTTAAAAATAACTGAACAGGCAGCTGTTTACCTTACAAAGATTATCCGAGGAATACTTTTGCTGATGACGGCAGGTAGTTGGAATATTCAAAATCACTCGACCCTCAGAGTCCTCATTAGTCGGCTCCATGCAGTGAGTGCCCTTGTGTATGCGACCTTAAGCCAACGCATGTAGAGTGCTGCCCCCAAACAGGCCAGTTTGACTGTCATAGGCTAGGGTGCCAAGAATCCTGATTTAGAAGGGTTTATGCTGATACACTTTAGCACTAGAGTAGTATAGTTTTCGCTAGGCGCAATGCACAAGAGCTTCGTGCTTTGGCATAAGAGTTTAGTGCCTTTGGCTACTCTTGAGTATTCAGGATGCCAACTGGCTTGGTGGCTGAGCCAACGGTATCTGGACAGCAGGCGTTCTTGAGATAATTGCTGGGACTCGCCCCTGATCGCTTAACTTGAGTAATAGGTTACGTTGTGCTCCTTCCCTAAATCTCGCTATCAATTACTATTGTTTAAGCTTACCTGGTGAGAGGAGGCGAAGCATCTAAAGTAGAATCCAAGAAGTCACCCATGGTTTGGTAATGAGTCGAATAATCATGAGAGCCTCCAATATGGCGCCCGCCATCTTCCCTCCCCATTTTCACAGTTGCATGCAAGGCCTCGTCCACTAGTTTCGAATAGGAGAGCGTGGAGCGCGTGCCGAGAATGCTACTCACCACGTGTCAGAGGGCCCCATGATTTTTATTCGGTATCTAAATGTTGCTGATGAGAATGTTTAGGCGGTGTTTGAAAGATGTCTTTGTTAGCAGGGGGTCGTCAAACTCAAGATGGTCAAGCAGCAGATCCTCTGAGGGGTCCTCCAGCAGCTATGGGTCGTCTTGCTGGCTGAGTGGGGCGTTAGAATTAAGGAGCAGTAGGTTCATATGTTGGATTTGTGATTTTCTTAAGGATTCTTAAGTAATATTATAGAGGGATAGCAGTTTATAAAAATTAAATATCCAATTCGTCATTTTGGTAGCTTTAGTAGAATAGCCTCTTCTACTACTACTACTACTACTACTGCTACTACTACTACTACTACTCCTACAGGACCCTCTAATAAATTACTAAAGCTACCAAAATTAATTATTATTATATTTATATCTTGATTAATTTTATACGTCACCCAAATCTTGTAAATAACAGCATTGGTTTTTAATAAGAAATTTCTTTGTAACAATGCTCAGTGGTTTTTGGACTTCTCCTCCGGTTAAATCAACTTTAGCTCCTGCTTCTTCCACGAGTATTTGTATGTTCTCCATATTTCCTTCTCTAACAGCGCTGAATAATGGAGTCTGGCCTGAGTAGTTATAAAATACAAAAACAAATCAAGCTTTAAAAAGGAGTATATCATTTTTTATGTATAAATCTAATCTAAATTAAATAAACTCATTATAAGAACGTTTACTCTTGCACCAAATCCACCCTTGCCTCTCTTTTTTGTTAAAAACCTCATTAATTCTGTTGAGCAGTTGTTATAATTATACATAAATATAAAAATTAAATCTTTAATTAATATCTATAGCCTCGAATATTGGCGTTCTGCCTGCATTCAAATTAATTATCATAAACTTTTGTGTCATTAGATAATTTTTTTTATTTTAAAATTATCAGCGATTTCAATGGCAGAATAGACATCAACTCCATGTTCAATCAGGACTTATAGCACTTCCAACTGCCCTTTTTCAATTGCATGATGAAGCACTGTTCCTCCACTAGTATCTTACTTCAGAGGAGATGCACCTCTCTCCATTAAATACCTCACAACTTAGTGATAACCCCCACGTGCTGAATACAGAAGTGGTGTACATCCTTTAGGAGAGGATTCTTCTAAGTTGGCACCTCCACGCTCCAGTAAAAGTTTTGTGAGTTTTAAATCGCCTTTGATTGCTGCACAATTGAGTGAAGTGAGTCCTCTATGATCCTTGAGATCTACTTCCAGTGGTTCAGGTGTATGTCCAGCTATGCTGCTCTCCACTATTAAAGTTGCCATATCGTAATGACCGTGAATACAGCAAATCAACAGAGGAGCTTGGCCATGTTCATCTTGCATATTCACATCTACTCCACATCCAATCAGAAATTTAGCTACACTTTCTCTGTTGTTTTTGCAAGCTAGATGCAATGGAGTAGCTAACTGCGCGTTTACTAAATCTGGTTTAATTCCTGTTCTCTCAAGCAATAACATGAGAATTTTAAATATTAGAAAAAATTCGCTGATGCAGTTAAATAGTATATACTAAATATAAATCAAATTTCAGCATGCCCCGCTGAGGCAGCTTTATGTACCATAGACTGTCCTGAAGCATCATGCAAATCAGCATCTTCTAATGAATTAGAATCTCCTAATTTATTCAAAATTGCCTCGACAGCTTTGATATCGTTTGTCTCAATAGCTTCCCACAGTTTCTGATGTTTGCGTCTATGAACATTAATTTATGAATAATTAAACTAATTGATTATAACTGAAACTTCATAAATCTTTCCTGTAAAATATAGACATATTTGATTATCACTTTCACTTACTATTGGAGTGCTTGATTGTTTTAAGTATCAAGATCTTTGACGTCTCCATCCCCATCTCCATCTCCTCCTTTCATTAACTTCTGCATCTTATCCTTATCTATAATTGTTATGTAAATTAACTTCTATAATGCTTATTTGTAAACCCCAAAACCCTTCACATCCACAGTTATTTTTTGCAACAAACATAGTGATAATAGCTTATTGATAAATATGAAAATCTTACCAATTGCAGAATTGGGGTTGAGTGATTTCAGGTGCTCTTTGGCATTTGCATTAAGTGTTATTTTATTTACAGAGTCTTAGACTTCGGTTGCTTTGCTACCGGAACAACTAGCTCCCATTATATTATTGCGACTTAACATTTACACATAATTACTCCTTAGTTATTTTAATTAATTGAATTTATTTCAAGAATAAATTCAATATTACAAAATCAAAAAATTATATATAGAATTTCAAATTACAAAATAATTTTCACAATGAAACTCATTGGAATATTGTCAATAATTATCTTAAAAATATTAATTCACAAAAGATAATAAAATTAAACTTATATAAAAAATATTATGGAAGAGAATAAAAAATCCAATAATAATTTGCTTGCAAGCTCTCTGAAGATAAGTTTACTATAAAAATTAAAAGAAAAGTAATTGTAATCTTAGGAGAAGCAGCTAAGTTTAATACTAATTTACAGTATAAAATTTATGAAAAATTGGTAAATTTTTATATATGTTTTATTATATTAAGTTAGAAAACAATAAATATAATTCAAACACTTATAAAATAAAGCAATAAGCGTACTACTGAAGATTTAGAAACACTTATCCCAATAATCTAGAAAATTCAATTTTTCAAGGAAAGAGAGATTAAACAAGAAAATTATAGGTTGATAGTGGAATCACTTACTTATGAAAATCACTCAGTAAATACAGCCATTTGTGAATAGGGAGAACAAGGAGATAAATTCTATATTATAATCGATGGAACAGTTGGGGTAAGAGTGTTTAACAAAGAGCATGAAGCCAAGAGAAAGGAGATATATTTGCTTAAAAATAAAATGAACAAGCAGCGCAAAGTTCTCACGGAGATGCAATCCATGGCTCATGAAATTGAAAGTAAGGGACAAGAAGTTGCTAGTGAACTTATGGATAAGATATTCAATGTAAAAAATGAACTTACAAAGAAAGAAGAGGCTCTAGAAGTGCTTGAAAAGGAATTAAGTTTCATTCCGGAATCTAATGAATTGATGAAACTGACTTCTGGCCAGTCATTCGGAGAACTAGCATTAATCACCAGCAAGCCTCGCTCAGCAAATATAATATGCATATCGGATTGCCACTTTGCAGTTATGAATAAAGCAGATTATGAGCGAGTACTGTAGAAAATTGAGCTAAAGATTTAAGTTATGAAACAAGAATTTCTTCAATAGATCAGTTTCATAAAACGTTGGTCGAGGAAGAACCTGTAGAATTTACAATATTACATGAGCATCAAAGAATATCCTAGAGGTGCCCTTGTTTTCAAGGAAGGAGATAGAGTAGAATATGTTGCTATTGTTAAGACTGGTGAATTTTCAGTCTGTAAAAAAGTCCCAAAGAATATAACAGATGAGAGTGAAGTTGAAAGCTTAATATTGAACATTAGGAAACAAGATGCCAAATCAAAAGCTTTTCAAAAAGTTCAAAATTAGAAAAAGCAAGGCACCAGTCCATAATCAACCTATAATTTGTAAAATGATGCTTAAGGAGCATTTAATTAGCTGACTACTTCACCGTACTTAGTTTAATCGCTTAATCAAAGGAAAACTAAAGTTATGGACGATATTTCTTTAATGATGCTCCAAGTGGCTTTACTAGGCTCTGGATAACTATTTGGAGAAATTGATGTCGTCTTTGAAAGAAACTACACGTATTCTTTGTACTGTAATTCTATTGTTACATTTAATTAAAAATTATTCTATTTTAATTCTGTTCAGAATCAACTGTATCTGATAAAGGCTGATGATTTCTAAAAGCTATTATAAAATGTGAAAGGAACTTGGTAAGATCTCGAAATCTATTGCAACTAAAAGAATGACAAGCTTATTGAGATGGTTATGAAGCAATTCATGACTAAATGGTAAAATAAAAAGCAAATGAGTTTAATGACACATCACAAGCTTAAGAATATGCCTGAGTATCAATAATAGAAGACGCCATCAAGTACAAATAGAAAACTTGAAAGTCCCCTTAACCTTGACAGTGATAAGAAATCCATGATTATTGTGAGAGAAAAGGCGAAAGGTTTGAATATCGACTTATCTAAGATTAAGAAAGATTTTACTGGCTTAAATCCTTCTCAAAGATCGGCTTAAAAACAAGAGTCAGGTAGCGCTTATTTTAGTCTAGGTAAAATGTCTTAAAGAGATATGGAAACAAATGATACTTAAAAAAGAAAGCATTCCAATGTTTTCAATCCAATATCAGACTATGATTCAGTGAGAAGCAGCCAGAACTAATAGTTGAGAATCCTTGATTTAAAGTCTTCACAATAGTAGCCTATCTAATCCCAGATGCAATATTCTAACATTGATTCTTACAACTAATAGAGTTCTAGAATAACTAAATACGCAAGTTAATCAAGACTCCCAAATCCAAAATAGTAGCAAACCCCAAATATTTATGAGTCAAACGACAATTTATTGAATCAAATTTTCCAACAGAGCATTTTAAGTAGATCAAGACACCGACCTAATTAAAGCCATTAGTCTCTTGAGTAGTACGATAAAGCGTTTTAGTAGTCCTTTCAATAGTAATTTTAGAACAATTCGTATATTTCTTCAGGTATTGAGTACTAGGAAAACCAATAAAATTTTATGAAAAATAGAAACTTAAATTAGTCATAGATTTCATAAGGTGCTTTTGACAATAGTATAATGATTGGTAATAATATTAATCAAGTAAAGATGATTGGAGAAAAAGATTAATAATATAATTAAAATAAATATTTGTAAATGGAGCCAATAAATGCTTTGACTTTATTGACATGACTTAGAGGCAAGTTTTATTATTTGGAGTTTAGAATTTGAATTTCTGATACAATACACTAATAATTTGAATAATATATATATATATATATCATGCTTATAAATTAGATTTGATTTATTACTTGACTTATAAAAAAGTATATTTCTCACTTACTTTTATAAATATAATTGTTCAATTATTTGGGAATTTCATCGAAATTTGATTTCATATTGAATGAGGTCATAAATAAATTTAATGTATCGAACTTATGCCGGTAAAATAAAGAGCTAGTATTCCAATTAAATTCTGTTTTAGAAGTAGCGTAAAAAATCAGCATTTATTAAATTATAACAGCCATTAAAAATCTAATTCCAAATTAGATTTAATAGACTCCCCGTCTAAACTGTAAAACAAAAACAACTCAACTAGTAACAAAGCAGGTTAACTAAATATTTATAATCAAGTCATTGTGGATGATTTATAGTAGAGATTTCAAAGAAAGCACTTAATGAAAGTGGCAGCCACTATAAGAAATGGAATTACCACATCTTATGTAAAATATAGAGATATATATTTAGTGGGTTAAAATTAGTCTATTTTATTAATTTTTACTGGGTTTTTATTTCCTATTTTACCAGATATCATTAAACCCCTTTTAGATAATAGCAACAATAAAAAGTCCTACTTGAACATGTCAAAGTTGAAGGAAAGTTAAACTGCAAGAAATATGTCAAATTAGTAATAATTCCCTAAAGTATACAACAATTTAGAGAAACTCAAATAATTACAGAAGAATGTAAGTTATATTGGTAGAAATAGCCTGATAGAGGACAGTAATTACTAAAGTGATTCAGCCTGTTTGAGATTTGACATCAAGATAAATAGTGGAAATGGTGATAATACTATGTCAGAAAATATTTATAGCAACATATGAAAAAATTATGATTATTTATTTTATGAAGATTATTAAATATATATGCCATTATAATACTAATTACACTATAAATAAATTAATAAAATAGGCCATAGATTAATTAATTACAAACTAATAAAATGTTATAAAATAAGCTAAATAGACTTTTCTACTTGTCCGTGAAATAGCCGGCTTACTATTCCAAATTCACCTCAACCTTGCATCCATTCCAAAATAATCATAACCCCATTAACCAATAACATCCTATCTATCAATCTGGCTAATAACTGTTGACCCTTCCAGCAAGACATTTCCCCAGAACGATCTATAAAGAGCAGAAGCATGACCGTGATTCCGCCTATAAATTCAGAACCACAGTTGATTAGGAAGCCAGAGTTTAGTATTAAGACGCTAAATCTCGCAAAGATTTTGAAATAATGAAGGAAGGTGATCGTCTGTACAAGAGATTCAACATTGATTAGAGTTCATAAGATGCGGAATATGAGAAAGATTTGGATAGATTGATTGATGAAAAGATCGCTTAGGGATATGATGATGCTAGGATTATTGATGAATTGAGTAATTACGGGGAGGCTAAGAATACTCTCACATAGGATGAAGTCGATAAGATGGAGCAGAAGAAAATATAGGAACTCAAGAAATCATTGAAGCAGTAGGGCCTACCACAGAAAGATCTTGGAGATATTACTATTGGAGATGGGTTTGAGGAGTTTCAGCAGAGATCTGGTAAAATGATGTATGAGACTGATGTCATACTTGATGAAAAGTGGAAGGCAGAGGAGAAGACTAGGAGAGAAAGACTATATTAATTACTAAATAATTTAAAATACATGAATCAATATTTGACCTTATAAAAAACTCAGAGAATAAGCCAAGAAACAAATAGAAGAAAGAAAACAATTAGGTCCAGATATGTTAATTGGAGGTAAAGGAAGGGCAAACATTCCAAGAGTTGACACCAGCAAGCTTTTAAAGAGTTCAGACAAATCAAATATCTTAAAGACTACAAAAATCCCAAGATCAATCGAGCCCTCAGTTACTTTTGGTTATTCCCAACCCACAGAAAATGTATCTGCTGTCCTCCCCTAAGAAAATGAGTAAAACCTCACAAGGCAATTTAACAAATATTCGGAGGATAACACTACAGTGGATGACATTCTTGATAAAGTCAGTGATAGAGATTATAAAAGGGCTTTGCAGAAGGGAATGATCAAGTCATCGTAAAATGAATAGAAGTTGTCCAAAAATGAGTAAAAAAGTAGTGATCTCACTCAACTTGACTATGATGAAATGGACTAGATTGACCCACGATTGTTAACTGGGAAACAGAAACTTGCAAAGAATAATGAACTTACACCCAAAGAAAAAGAAACAAATTTTCAATATATATTTTTAGAGTACTTATTATTAGAGTTGTGAATAATTTTGAAACAAAAAAGCGTCTGAAGAAAGAAATAGAGAATTACTAAAACCTTGCAGTTAAAGATAGAGAATTCAAGGATTTAGTTGAAGCTGAGGAAATTAACACAAAGAAAGCACTGGGATAGTATATTGATGAAGAAGAGACTAAGTTTTAAAATTAAATTAGTTCTCTTTATCTTAACATAATAATAAATTATTTATTCTCAATTAAGATAGTAGGGAAGTAAGCTAGGACTAAAGTGGAAAATATGGATTAGGAAAATCAGCTAAATAAATTATCAACAGAATAAAAAAGTAAGTTACATCAGGCATCAAATTAATAATTGTTTATTATAGTTCAGAGAGAATTGTCTTATATGACTCAAGCACTAGATTTGGATATTCCCTAGCAAAAACATTGGTTTTACAAGTTGAGGAGAGAATACAAAGAACAGGAAAAGCTGCAGGAGAGATTGTAAGTAACTTGTGGTAATTAATGTGGGGTATAGAAAATAAAAAGAGGCCAGGAAATAGTTCATGAAACTACTCAAATCTTATAAATTGCCTGAGGTGCTCTAATAAGAAGAAGACTTCGAGAAACTTTATGATTCTCTTATTTTTATATTATTAACATATGAATATCTGAATATATCTATCTGGTTAACATAAGTACCAGTAATAATTTCCTTATAGCATTAAATCAATTGTATAATGAAACATAAAATATTTATTATAAATTCAGATGTAATCCCACATTTACAACCTAAGAAAGATGAGGAGCCATTACCTCCAGGTTATGAAAATGAAAAAGACTGGTAGTTCTATGGGGATGACGTAGATTTCATGCGTTTTCACAAGAGAACCAAGGACAATATATATAATTGTCTAGTAGACTTGATTAACTCAAATAAGCAAACAATTTCCAAAGGAGTCTCTCAAAATCATTATATATTCTTATAGGTAAAACATCTAATTAAAATCAGCAACTGATGATAAACCACATTCAACTGAACAAAGCCTCATCGCTAGTAGATGTATGGTGGCAGCTAGCCATATTACCAGATCACGCCACTAAAGACAGAGAATTCATAGCAGCTTAAGTCAGAATTAGAAAAGATGAGATTGACGCCTTCAAAGAGAGAAAGATCCAAGAATAGATCTAACAATAGAACGATTATATTAAAAATTGCTATAGATTAATAGAATTTATTAGTATTGATAGAACGAAGAAGCAGAGTAAGAGAAGGAATATGTGGAAGAAGTGGAGATAAGAAAGGCAGCAGACAAGATAAAAGATGACGAGTGGCTTGAGTAATTAGACAAGGAAAGACTCAGAATAGTTGAAGCTGAAATTTAAAAGAAGCTCACAAAAGCCTCCAAGTACTTTCTTATCTCAAAACAGATTGATTTTACAAATTATATAATTACTTACGAGGAGAGATATGCCAAAGACTTGGGTTGAGATACGCCCCAGAACTGCGATTCTTCAAAGACAATTCAATCCAAATTTACAAAAACATTGAACAGCAAGCAATAGACTACTTAAATGATCTGAACAAGCAGAAGGAACAACAGAAGATGCCTGGTGTTAATAGGTAACTATTAGAGTAGAGAGAAAGTATTATTAAAATGATGAAATATACACCTGATTAAGCTGTGTAGTTTATAAATTCATAAAATTCATTTAAGAATATGCAGTTTTTGCTTGTATACTTCAAATTTTAAAGTGAATAGTTGATGGATTTCTTGAAAGGTCAAGATGATTAGGAGCAGTTATAAGCATTTGAATATATGGTTAGTAAAGGTGGTGCTCATCAAGCATTAGCTGAATTATTATATAAAAGTGTAATTTACCATTAAAAGTACTTTATGACAGTCAAATATTAAATTTGTAGCTGAAATAGATGAGCAAATTAAATAATAACTTGAGAGAAACAAGAAAATTCAAAAAGAAAATGCTCCTGATTCTCGTTACAAACGCCGAGCAGAGGAACGCCTAAGAAAGTATAAAGATAAGGTGTCTCTGGCTTCTGGAGAAGATTTTGATACACTTGCCAATGCAGAGATGACTACAGGTGAAATTGAGGAAAGTTTGCTTGGTGCAGTCAGTACTATCATATTTCATATTAATTTTTATTTATCTAAGAGGTTATAACATCTTTTAATTATAGTAAAATATATACTATCGTTCCCACTAAACACGACTTAGATGAGCAGAGAGGCAATAAATTCAAGATTGACCCTAATTCAGGTTAGAAGATTAGAATTAACAAAGAAAATCAGAATACTGTTTATAATTTTTATGTATTTTTTCACAGTATTTTATATCTGAATGATCATGGAAAGAATAGCGGGAAGAGTAAAAGTGAACGTAAATAAGATAGATCATTAGCATTTTGGTCGAGATTGTGAATTATTTCATATCATTAATTAACAGTTTATTGATTTTAATTTCATCAATTCTCATTCACAATTAAGAAATCCTAATAATGAAATTGTTATTTTTAACATCTAAATTAAATGTTTAAATTTGTACTTCTAAGAATTTATCAGAACAATTTTTCAAAGAAATTAAATTATATTTATTGTATTAAGTTTACTAAGTTATAATATTTATATGATGTACTTTTATCATAAAACCTGATTATTAAGCAGTTCATCATCTAAATCAGCGAATTTATCTCTCTAGCCTACATTAGCACTCACTTCATTCCCCTCTTCATCGACAATTTGTATGGGTATGCTTTATTTTTTATGATTTTACTGAGGCTATTGATAATTCTGCTGTGGTTTTATGCTGTTTTATCTTTCTTCAGATTCTTTTAGATCTTTTAAAAAGGATTTTGAGGTGCTCCCAAGGTCTTCTCTGGGTGTATCGTTTGGTGAGTATTCTTCATGTGAGTTGGCTTTATTATTTCCTAGAATTAAAACACCTAAGTAATACGAATTTTAATTTTGAGTCATTCATAAAATCAGGAAATAAATTTACATCTCTTAATTTCTAAGAAAGGATATAAAATGTATAGATTTATTATATAGTTTTTTTTTACAATAACTCTAAAAGATTATTAAAACCTCAATAAATGTTTAAATAAAAAATAACAACACAGCATTAGATATTTGGATTTTAAAATACTATCTAATTCCTGATTTTATCCTATAGAAAAACATAAACTATGAATATATTAAACTTACTGTGTTATGATAGAAAAGTTTATTAAGGTTATATTTAGGACCTAAATGATCTGCCAAAATTTGATAGCTACTCTTCTTAATTATTCTCATCTTCTTGATCCTCATTAAAATCAATCAATATAGTATTTTTCATTAATATGGAGAAATAATTCTGACATATATAAATCCGCAATATTAATTTATATTAGATCCTCTTCTGGGATAGCATCATTGAAATCTACATACATAAAAATATGGGGGGGGAAGTTTCCTGCCCCCTTCGGAAGTTTCCTGCCCCATACATAAAAATATGTAATTTTTATAATTTTCAAAGAATCTATATCATCAATTATGATATAGTTATTTTAAATTTAGCTTCAAATATCATTTCTACCTTGATTATGAATTTAAAATTTAATGTAAATTACATTAAATATTAATAAAAAACACTTATTTTAGCCTTGTTAATAATATATAATTTGATAAAGAATAATTATGTACCTTGAAAATTATATATTAATAAAAGTTGTTTAGTACATGGTGATGGTAATTGAAATTGAAATTTATTGTTTCTATTAAAATTATTTCAAAAAACATAAAATTTTATGTTAGGGGCAGGAAACTGTTTGGGGGCAGGAAACTTCCCCCCCAAAATATCATTGTACTTACTATTAAGAAGTTTATTGCTTGAAGAGCCATTACTACTCTGATTCTTATTCATAAAGCTACGCATGTTAGTGACTAATGATGGGTGACTCAACCTATCATCATCCAAATTATGAGGTTCATTCATGCCGTCAGCGATCCTTGTAGTTTTAAATAAATATTCTAAAACTTCATGGAATTAAATGTAAAACAATTATAATTCTCGGTAGTTTAATGATCATAAGTATTTTGATGGTTTAACATGTTATTATCAGTTGACTCCTCATGCGAACTCTTTTAAGAATTTTAGTACCTATTTCTCTTCGTTTTTGATTGAAATAAATACATAAATTAATTAATTTTATGATCTGGCACTGTTATTTGGGCTATAAGAACTTTAGAATTTGTTGTCTCCTACACCCAGATAATTGCTATTGTTATTCTACTTCGCCCTAAAAGAAAATGTTTATTGAGTGTTTTGCATAAAACAACTACACAAATATTTCAACCCTTTTTCTTTATGTTTTTAAAATTAAATTTAACTTACTTATCACTGTTATATTTGTTGATGCTAAGTATATCAAATCCAAATTCCCCTTTTGGTCCCATTAAAATAAAAAATAGATATTTATTAGCATAGCTGGGGAGTAAGGATTATCGAGAGTAGTCTAGAAATTATTTTAATGTAGGGCATCGTAGTGAGGTAAGCTATTTATGTTCATGTTTGGGGAGTGCTGATTTGGTACGTTTAGCAACTGGGATCTTTCATTTATTAAAAATATAAAATAAAAATAAATAAAAACAAATTGATAATATATAAGACATAAAATGATTTATGTGAATCAAATGAACAAAGTTTTATTTATTTTTTTATAATTAGATTTAATTGATTAGTATTAATTTTTGAAAAACTTTCATTAGGTAAGATTGAAAAAGTTTAATTAAATAAAAATATTTTATTAATAAAGCAATAAAAAATTATTATAAATAATAATTCAAAATTTTCCAAATCTCATCAATATCGATGATAACATATGTATATTTCATTATCTAAAGCTTGAATCATGTGTTGCCTTCAGCTTCATGCTCTATTTGTCTCTTGAGATGTCTTTTCTTCTTCCACTTTTAATACTTCTATTCCTCCTTCATTTTTTCCACTCTATCAACCCTACCTTGCTTGAAATCTCTCCATTTTTGCTTCATTTGCTTAACTGTAATGGTTATAATGACTACCCAGTTTGCTAGAATGTATAAACCCACTACTACCAAAATCAGATAGCCATATTGATTGGCTTTCTCCTCAGGCAGATTTTCATCGATAAAAACGTAAGAAAACATATGCAGGAAAAGCAAAACGATTTCACCAAGGGATGTCAAAATTATCATAATTTTCTCTTTTTAGGGTTTAATCACAACCACATATATAATCATTACAAGAGCTGTAATCAAAACATTATAAAATCAAGATTTTATTGAAAATGTTTAGTATAAGTGATATTACTTGTTATTAATAACTATTTAATTTCATGTTTTTGAACACTCATACAGATAATTTGATAAATTGGCTAATTAGCAAAAAGAACCAACATAATAGCAAAAAGTGCTCTTCTCATTAGAAACACTGGATAATACATATACCTAATAGGATGAGAAAGGTCAACTTCCTTAACTATAGTTGAATAACTTAGCATAAATTTCTCAGTTTAGACTTTTTCATAATTTCGTTATAGTATATTTAGAATCAAGATAGGTAGATAAGTCAAGAGAATGCCAAAAGCTATCGCAAAAAAGGCTGAAATAGTATTTTCCATGGTTGTCAAATTCATTTTGAATATTCCTAGGACAAAAGCTAGGTACATAGACACATAGGACATTATTACACCTCTCAAGAGCAAAGTATATCGGAATTTCTGTTCAGCTTTGATCCAAAGTCTGCAGAGTTTATGTTTGTCAGCATAATTCTTCTTCATGTAATACACTACTGGATAGGCAAGAATAATAAGCGTCCAAAGTAAAATTTTTCTGCCGGATAAGTAAAGAAAGTTACTAATTTCCCAGCCATAATCCGAAAATCTGTCGTTTAGAGCAGGTTCAATAACAACTGAAGATCCTGATCTATTAATAAGAAAGGTGTAAAACACATTAGGTATAATAGTGGATTCACCATGAGAGGCAAGCATTTTTTCAAAGACAAGTACTGTTATTTGAGGATATTTAACTGCACTTAAAGGTAGTAAACTAATTAGTTGAATTGTGTTAACCATAGTCCACATAGCTGCAATTGAGCCTCCAAAAAGTTAAGAAATGACTAGATTTATAGCCACAGCACCAAAAGTAGCCAGCATAGAAGTATCACCAGCAGCATCTAGCTTTGCCTTAGTTTCTGGATCAATATATTCATACTTTGATAAAAAGCCTTTCAAAGGGGCTCTTACAATTCCATTTCCTGTTCCATCTTTATAAATATCTGAACTCATAAACTCAATCCAAACTTATTCTTTTTCACTTCCTTTTAATGAACTATAAAACTCTAGTTATAGTACAATCATTTAAACTGGCTCAGCAGTTTTATATTCATCCAACAGTCTCCAGTCAAATTTATAACTTGATGCTGGACCTTAAACAGTCACTGAAAGAGTAGTTGTATCAAGTGTTTTCTAAAGAGATACTTCTTCATCAAACTGGATGTATATTAAGTTCTTGGAAGATATTAAGGTTATTTTAGGAGTAGGATTTTTGTTGTCCATGCAAACACTTGGCGTCAACTTAGTACCAGTTGTACAATTAAATCCATCCTCTATAACACATTTAGAAGAGCAGCCATCTCCGTTGAGGATATTGCCATCATCACATTAGAAACCTCCATAGTTAAATCCATCTCCGCAAATTTCAACGCATCCTTTAATACGAAATTTATCCCAATTAAAAAATTACTTTTTAATTGCTTTAAAATAAATACTGTCATCAGTTGGATCTGTCATACCAGGCTGCTCCTTACAAGACAAACATTAAAAAGCTCTAAAACCCCTTAATAAATTTATATGTGTTTTGATTAATGAGGGTAATGTTGGGGATCATGGTTTATTTTTGATAAGTTATATTTTTGTTGTTAGATTCAAGAGTTATTTTTCATTTTCATGGTTGAGATCTTTAATCAATTATTATCACGACATCCATATAAATGTTATATAGAAATTATTCCACTAGGAAAATTTAAATGATATTTTCATTTATTGTTTGCTTTACTTGTTTAATTAAATAGCTAAATTTTATGAAAATATCTTCTTATAATTTTTAAGGACTCCATTTTTTAAATGGTTTAATACCAATATATATATTTAATTAATTCGTACATGGTTCCAATTATGTTTTAACCCAGATTGAAACTTTTACTTTAAAACCTCATTAGAATAAAATAAGGTAATAATTTAGTTTCGGTACTATAAATTTGGTCCCAATTTAAATTAAACTGATTTATTACCAGTACTAATTAAATTTTAACTAATTTAGTACTAATTTAATGGAATTTATTTGGTTTAAATGGAGATAATTCTCTGAAACTTGTAACGGTTTCCGCTAACTTTATTCATTTTTCTCTACAGGGCTGACTCTCTATATGATGCTTATATTTAAAAGGTTTCTAAAATGTTAATGAAATTGTAAATACAAATATTAAGTTTGATTTCCATTTATACTTATTTTGAAACTAAAAAAATCCCATAATTAGTGCTATCAAATTCCTTAAAATCACTCATTTTATGCTAATTTTTCATTCAAAATTAATTTAAATTGCCAAACTCTTTTAAATTAGACAAAATTGTGTTAATAAAGTACTCAAGAAAAAAGAATTAAAAGTATTAAATGCAATTTAAAAATTGTTTATGATGAAAATTTTTAAAATATTTGTGCATAAATGCCTAATTTAACTTGTGAACAAAATGTAAAACAGAAAAAATGTCACTCAAACTTATCTTTTTTTAATAAAAATACTACTATATACAAAAAGATGTGAGATCATTTAAGTTGAGTATTAAAAAATTGATCATATAAAACTTTCATGTTTTCAATACTAGAGTGAATTTAATGTATCCTATCTCAAAAAGACCCTGATCTCCATCATTACCCTCATCAATTAAAACGCATAATAAACTCATTAAGGGGTTTTGGGGTTATGATTGCTAAGCTACAAATTGATCCTTAGGTCTACAACTCAAACAATCAAATGAACTTTCTCCTTGACAAGTTAGACAAGTAGAATCACATTCAAAACAAGAGAGTTATGGTCTTATCGCTCTGTATTAAGTATCAAGGCATGTAAAATATGTGCATTCCCCATTATTAAGCTAAAATGGGCCATAAATGCAGGAAGTACAATAAGTTGATGAGATACATGTAGCACATCTGGGATTGCATTTTCTACATGCTCTTAATAGGTTGTCTTAGTAATATCCATCAGGGCATTTTTCTAAGCAAGTATCGTCAAAGTAATAATAACCCTAGCCTGTTATAGTATTTTCAGCACAAGTGTAGCACTAATTATTCTGAGTACCATAGCATGATGAACATCTATAGTCACAAGATTTGCATTCTCCATTCACTTCATATTCGTTATCAGCGCATTTATCAACACAATAGCTGCCTCTTTTTAAAAAGCCTTTTGCACATTTAGTAAAAAAATAATTAAATACGGCAAAATATTTGCAATTTTTAACCCAGACATTTATATTTTAATATATTAAAAAATACGTCATTCAACAAAATATTGTCTTTCAATTGAAATAAACTCAATGCATTTATATTTAATTTAGTAATATAAATTCTATTTTTTATTTGAAGCTATAATACTGTATCAATTTAATTTAATATCTATTTGTTAAAATATATCTCAAAATATTATGTTTTTCATAGATTTTGTACACTTGTCTGCTCCAACTGCACTGCAAGTTTCGCATGTATAATGACAAAGAGAGCATTAATTAGTATTATCATCCTTATACTACCCTAATTTACACGTTAAGCCACATGTGAATCCTAGCCATTCCAAATAATATCCAGGGTTACAAGCACTGCAGTCTGTGGAGAGCTTTGAATTACAGGTAGCACAGTAATCATGACAAACTTAACACACTTTAATAGAATCTGGATAGTATCCATTCAAAATTCAAAGTTAAAAATGAGTTGATGAAAGTAAACCATTTCTAATTATTGTTGCACTTGTTTACACAAGATCCACTCTATTAAAATTTAATCGGATTATTACAGCTTAGACATTCACTGTTACTAGGTCCAGTGCATGTTTTGCAATCTGCGTGACAGGCTTCGCACTTTCTCGTTAATTGATTTGGCCACTGACCAGCTGTGCATACGTCAGAGCAGGTACTTGTCCCGACAAGAAAGAACCCAGCTTAGCATGATTGGCATTAAGTGTTTGAGCCACCAGTGCATTTTGCACAATTTAAATCCTTTTTTATTAATAAAATTGGGCAATTTAATTTCAGTTCATTGATGATTATTTTAATTTAACAATAATAAATTGAGAAGAAATCTTTTTAATTAAATGGCAAAATATAGGTATATATATATTAAAATACATAGGATTTAAATAGGGATGGCATTTAATACAAAGTTCAAATGTTTTAGTTAAAACAGTCTCTGTTTACTTATAAAAGCCTAAAATAGTTCCTTAAACAACTAATGGATCATCACAATTATCAACGCAATTAGAAGTCTCATAGAATATTTTACCAGTTTTGCATGAGAGGCATTCAAAATAATTGTATCTGCATCAATAACATAATCATATATCTTATATTGTTTTTTTTAATAAGTAATTGAAGTTTAATATTGGCCTGCTGTAGCCCCAAAACATTCTTGACAATTAGCATGGCAGGTCTTACAACTATTTGAAGTTGAATCATAATAATACCCTGGAATGCATGTGCAATTTCCAAAAGTTTTTGAGTAAAATACATTGGCTGGAGTAACTGTACGAGAGCAATATACACAATCGTTTTTAGTTGGACCTGTGCAATCACTCAAAGTTGCATAAAATTAGATTTTATCAAAAATATAGACCTTAATAAGCAATTCTATAAAATGACCACAAAATGAGTGGCATGTGTCACAATTATCACCATATTAAGCTTATTCACATTTTGATAAACATTTTTAATTTGAGCCTGGGCATATGGGGCAAACAAATTGTGTTCCTACAGCTGTACAACTGATTATATAATCTCAATTATTATATCATTTAAATTAATGTTGAAATATTAATTAACTTGAGGATGCTGCCGAGTTCATCTCATCCTCATATTTTGCATAAGAATAGATCTTTACACTTTTATAAAAATTATTCCATAATTAAACTTTGCTTTATTAGAAGTTTATAAATGAATTTCTTATTGTTTGTTAAGTTATACATTAACTATGATGAATTTAATGATAATACAACTTTTGTAAATGTATGACCTATAACCTGTGATTCTTATTTACCCATCATTGTTAGTTAAAAAGGGATTATTAGAGTTGGCAGAGTTAGTTTGAGATGCTATTATTTTACATTTTTTATTTAATTTTTATATTTTAAAAATACAATTTAAAATACATGCTACAGTTTAATCAACCTGAAACCTGCAATGTATACTCCAATTGTTTGATTAATTAGATGAAAAAATAATTTAATACTTTTTATATTAGTTTGTGTTTGTATAGGCAATCTTAATAAATCATTTATTATTTATTAACAGAGAATAAATAAATAAAGGCTGCATTTGCTGACATTGAAAAGAAGTGCCATTAGTCAGTTAGGAAATAGTTATTATTTTAAAAGTACACCGTCTTTGAATTATTTTCATAGAAGAATCGCACTTGATTGTTGCCTGGGTTATCTATTATTTGAAATCCCATTAATCCGTTAGCACCTGTAATATCTGTTACATTAATTAAATATATAGAATTTGAGAAATTGGGGGTGCCATATCTAAACTAAACCGAAATTACATGAACCAAATGTATTTTATTATAGTTTAAATATATTTTCATGCCTATTGATTTCATATTGTGGTAGAGTATATGAGTTAACTTTTTTTATTACAAATCAACTCTTAAAGCTCTTATAACACACAAAAAGATATAATTAAATTACAAATATTTTAATTTAATACATAATTTTTATTTATTTTTAATTAATTTTAATAATTACCATCTCTAATTTTTTTCAATGTCATCACATTAAAGTAAAATAGGCAAATATAACATACATGAATAATAAAATTTTTTTTAAATTATATAATTTCTTTAAATTTATACATATTAATATAAATTTATGCGATTTTACATAGTTAATAAT
The DNA here is from genome assembly GCA_000711775.1 of Oxytricha trifallax. Classification (NCBI taxonomy): domain Eukaryota; phylum Ciliophora; class Spirotrichea; order Sporadotrichida; family Oxytrichidae; genus Oxytricha; species Oxytricha trifallax. Next base: position 45,902 of record ARYC01019105.1, on the reverse strand, counting down.
TATTAATTTTGAATTAAAAAATTATGCAAAAAAATATAAGTAATTTAATCTTAAACTGTCTAATTTATGTGTATTAGAGCTTTTTAGAGTAATCCTTTGTATTTAAAAATATGTTTTTGATGTTCCCATGCCCTAATAGGACCCGAAGCAGCAGGTATTCAAATATATTTAATCTATAAAGATTTACTTTTGTTTTAGACAATGTCGCATTGGTTCAGAAATGGCACTGCCCTAGAGAATTTAAAATTGAAATTTATTGATCTGTTATGTAGAATCAATAATTGTTGCCGACCGAGAGACCACCTACCCCACCCCTACCCCACTCTCCGGTCTACCGAGACCCCCTACCCCACCGCTTACCCACCCACTACCACACCCCCTACCCCACCCCATAAAATACCCCATTTCATATCAAAATTTTTGTCCTCAAGGTCTGGATCGATTTCCTTCTTGACATCTCGACTACATGACCCTTTTATATATAAAAAATATCATAAAATTTTCAAAATTTTTTATCTTCTTACTAATGCTTAATATGACTTTGCACTTAAGTTTTTACTTGATTCTCTTGGTAATTCGATTTTTATTCTTACTTTGAAAGGAAATTTAATTTAAAACTATTTTCTCTAGGTATAAATTATAATTTTAAAAAATTTTATATTCATTGACAATTATGCATAAATTTTATATAAAATATTTTTACTATTGAATCATCTCCTTTCAATATAATTCCTAAAAATATGATCATAATTTTTTATTTTTTTAAAACTTTATTTCGTTTAATACAAAAATATTTTATATTTCTTTTAAAATTTGATAATAAAATCAAAAATCTTTTTACTATCAGATGATTGTACTTCAAATAAATCTTTTTTGATAAGTTAAGAATATTAAAAAACTTTTGCATATTTAATTTTGTTTTGAATTCCAGTTTAAAAACTATAAATCTATTGAGAAAGGTTATCAAAAAAGATTTATTTGAAGTACAATCATCTGATAGTAAAAAGATTTTTGATTTTATTATCAAATTTTAAAAGAAATATAAAATATTTTTGTATTAAACGAAATAAAGTTTTAAAAAAATAAAAAATTATGATCATATTTTTAGGAATTATATTGAAAGGAGATGATTCAATAGTAAAAATATTTTATATAAAATTTATGCATAATTGTCAATGAATATAAAATTTTTTAAAATTATAATTTATACCTAGAGAAAATAGTTTTAAATTAAATTTCCTTTCAAAGTAAGAATAAAAATCGAATTACCAAGAGAATCAAGTAAAAACTTAAGTGCAAAGTCATATTAAGCATTAGTAAGAAGATAAAAAATTTTGAAAATTTTATGATATTTTTTATATATAAAAGGGTCATGTAGTCGAGATGTCAAGAAGGAAATCGATCCAGACCTTGAGGACAAAAATTTTGATATGAAATGGGGTATTTTATGGGGTGGGGTAGGGGGTGGGGTAGGGGGTCTCGGTAGACCGGGAGGTGGGGTAGGGGGTGGGGTAGGTGGTCTCGGTCGGAACAAATAATCCTATAATGAAGTTGAATTTATTCGTATTTTATTCACAAAAATTGTAATTTTTTTAAATTTTAAAATAAAAAAAGTGAAATTTACAGTATTAAAATTATGTAATTTATACTGTAATTATCCTAAATTTATTTCGAATATAAAAATCATTGTATGGTATCTTCATTTTTATTAATAAATAACAATTATAATGAAATATTTAGTTTTTAAAAAGGAACTGCTCCTTGAGTCAATGCTGAGATTGTCATAATAATATATATATTTATTAATTTTTAACATTTAATGCTGCATTATAACTAAAGCTATCAGTAATTTAAAAAGTTAATATAAATTTTCCTCATCCACACTTCAACAGTGAATTACTTATACTTATTAAACTGCACGAATTTCACAGATTAGAGAATATTATAACCATAGAATAGATACCCCTGCCCGAATATTCTTTATATATAAAAATTAAGTCAAACGTTAACTATAAAATCTTATTCTCATTACTTCACCTTATTCGTTATCATTCACAGGGTTTTTCTATAAATGAAATTGACCAATTTAATTATTATATAAAAATGCTTTAAATGAATGCCATTTCCACTCTAATCTAGAATGTATTGAGGACTGGTTGTATCATCATCGAAATTCCAGTGAAGAATTAGCAAGTCAGAGGTGGATGCTGAGATAGTAGAGCAATTTAGGTTTGATGTTGTAGTAATTGGGAGAGGATATTATTGAATAATCTATAAATTGGAAAACTCATTCTAAATCATTAAATTATATAAAAAGGATAGCTCACAGCGCAAGAAAGGCAAGGCTCAATACCTTGACATTATTATAAATTCAAAACATTTTAAATAGAGAACATTTTACATTTTGGTTGAATAGCACCGTTCTGTTTAAAGAAATACTTGTCAAACTGTAAATCAGATGCTGTGTTTGCAAAATTTTACCAAATGTATAATTTTCCAATAGTAAAAAAGCCTCCGTCTCTGTATCTTTTCCATGATGCCTCACAATATTAAAGAATAAAATTTTCTTAAATTTAGTTAATTAAAATGATTTTATGTTTGAGAATAACCCCCTATATAAGTATCCATCTTTGATGATAATGCAAATGTGTCTTAATAAAATTACATTTTACAAAACATTCAAAAATATTTAGACTTTTTACAAGAATATTATGAAATATTTAAGTAATCATCCAGGATAATTCCAAATAAATATAATATAATCTTGATAAACCAGGTTTGTGACAGTCTCAATATAATTATCATACTTAAAAGCGGGTCCTGGTCCTCTTATTCTCATAGATATGATAGTTTTCGTCCCTGAAGAAGAATCCAAAGCCACGGAGATTAAATGCCACCCTCCAAGACTCGGGTCCACATTACCTCTTAATAAACTTAAATTTAAATATTTTATTATATTTTCACTGAAAATAAAAATAAAAAATTAAATATAAATTTTTAAGTTTGTCTTAAGGTAAGTAATAAATATTTTCTATATGTTTATTATAAATTAAGACTGTGTAGAGTAAGGACTGTAATAAGTTTCAAAATTATGTAATTTATTATAACTAAGGAATTTAATTAATTTATGTCAAAATATAAATTTCAAATTTGGCAATTAATAAAGTCATTATTTTTTAAATAAATTAAATTGGAATAACAATAATTTTTTTTTACGTTTATTTACTAAATAACAAAAAGATTGTAAATTTAACATAAATACATTACAGTGTATATTCTTTGTTTTATAATAAAATCACTATTTAAAAAAGAAGTATCCTTACTATTTAAACATTTCTAATTATTGTCAAATATAAACAATATTTTTATCAAATTTTATAAATAAAGCTACTGTAACAATGAATGTTAAAATAAACATGTATCAATTAAAATTATTTCTTATATTCATTAATATTTCAGAATTAATTTATAAAAGTTTGCAACTCTGTTCTGAATTAGAAATATAACATTCAATTTAATTGTATATAATTGTCAAATTATTAATTTGAAAAATCCACTGTTAAAATAATTTAAATATAGCAACCCATCATTTGAATCTGTATTAATATTTAAAAATTTATCATTAATATAATATAAATATATTTAATGTATAAAGGCCAATCATAATCTTTGGATTGTCACTCTGATCGTAACGCTTGAAATATCCAATTATATTTATTAAAAATATGATAAAAAGCAATCTCATTAATAGTTAAGTTATAATAATCAATTTAATATATAGCTTTTAAGTAAAGAACTTGTCATACCTATACACTTATTATGGCAGAATTTTAACCCAAATAGCGATCTAGTATTTATTGGTCATCATCATGTTATAATTGTATTAAATTTTATACTACTTATTTTAAAATTAAGAAGGTATTTCAAATTAAAAATAGAGCAAATTTTAAAGAAAAATATAATTTAATTGTACAAATAAGTGCACTAGATTATTAAGCAATTTTTATAATTAATTAGGTAATATTGGAGTTTTCAAGCCTTAATGAGTCCCTATAGCTTGAAAATTGCATACCATCAGGGCCTCTTAGTGGCTGAGTACTCGGTTCATCAACACAAACACCTCTATCAGCTATATATATTTACTGTTTTAACATATCGCTTAACTTTATATGGAGAGTAACTCATTGTAAAAAAAAAGACTGGAATCTTAATTGTAAAATTTGAAGTTATAATAATTAGTTAGAAAACTATATAAACATCAATATGGACAAATAATCTTTTTATATGGCGCATTATTACTTACGGATTGAACCGAAATTTTAAAGATCGTCTTGAGTTATCTAGTCATAAACCCAATCATATTAGTTATAGCTGTACACTTTATTATCAAATTAGAAATTATTCATAATAAATATTATTATAAAAATAAATATATGATTAATAAAATTATTTGTAATTGTTTTGCTTGGAAAATAAAGAATAATGTGAATTTAGAGTAAATTAAATAACTAATTCTTAAATTAATATATATTTTATACTATATTGGCTATATGAGACATTAATTTAAACTTAAATTAAAGTTGATTGCCTATTATCTACGAGTTAAGAATTAAATATCTGATTAAATTCCTATGAAATCATATTTAATATTTTATTATAATAGTTTGAATTATTAAGTTTGATTGAATTCGTCATCATTTGTTTTATAAAACGAATGTAATTCTAACAATAGTGAAATCATAGTAATGATCAGGAGCCAATGTCTATGAATATGTTTAATTTATAAGGATTAAAAAAGATGCTAAAAACATCAGATATCCAAGAATAATTTAATTAAATATATTAATATTATAATTTTTGGCATTAGTAACTTTAATAATTATAATATTATTGCTTAAATGTTCATAAATAAATCATCAATATGTAAATCACAACTAATCTACTTTTAAATGTGTTTATAATTATCGACCATTTTATAATATGTAATTTATACAATTATTTAATGCATTTAATTTCATATAAATATAGTATTATAAAACCATGAGATGAATAAATTCAATATCGAAATGACCCATTCTTATATAATAATAATCATATTAATTTATACAATTCATATTAAAGTTCTTAATACGATACAATTTAGAATTAATAGTAAAGAAGTATTTAAATAAATAAATTTAAGAAATTGAATTATTAAGTTTAAAGAATGCTTTTAATAAAAATAACTAAGCTCCTTATTCTCTTTTTAAATTTATTAACTGTTTTTACTATGTAATTATTAAATTAAGGTTTTATGACAACATCTCTAATGCTCATTTTCACTTTCGTCAATTATCAATTTAAATTATAAAATTATTAAATTTATACAATTAAAATGAATTGTAATATTTTTAAATAAAATTGCTAATAATCAAGTGCACTTGGATTATTAGTTCCATTACTCTATGGTCTATTGTTAATACCCTGTCCTGAAAAATAACAAATAATTATTATCATTCAGATTATACAAATATATTAATATATTATATACATATAATATTAATTTGACTTAAAAATTATCAGTCAATAGGATCTAAATAATTTGAGATATTTTTTAATTTTTTAATATTATTATTTATTATATCTAATTATCATCATTTGCGTATCTATCAACGATCTTTGGCTTGATACCGGGAGACCGTAGTGATGAATTAGGGGGAAACCCACCACCTGGACCGATCTGAGTGAAACTGCTTTGATATCTTTCTGATTAGCCGCTCCCACTTCTATTCATATTTTGAAACAATTATGAGTCACATAGTATAAAACTTAAAAGAATAATATTAAGTTTCTTTTAATAATATTAAAGGAGGCTTGTTTTTGCTATTCGGAAATCTAATCATGCAGGAATTTATTGTTGCTGGCGAAGATATTTGGAGATGGTGGTTCGTCAAGTATAGGGTCACCACCGGCATTGGCGTTTCCATTTATATCAGAAAGTGATGGTATGTGATTGTACCCAGTGCCGTTCATAAAAATGTATCATATTTGTATATATAATCTACAAACTCATTTAAATTAATTACTTATCCTTAAAAAGAATTTATAATAGCTTTGATTTGAAAGATATTGCGAGAAAAATAAGCTTTAGAGATAAAAAATCAATAAGTACGAATAATCTTTTGGTAAAAAATTAATAAAAAATAATAAAATTTATGTTGATTCATATCATTCATTGGTGGAAACATAGCAATTGTCCCATCAGGATCTAACATTCCGTTATTTAATATGTTTAGTACATATCTTCAATAAAATTATTAGGAGTGTAAGGAGAGTACGGTGAATAAGGAGTCGGGGAGAAGGGAGAAGGAGAGTAATGCTACGGTCCTTGCATGAAATTTGGAATTGTCACTTGCACATCTCCGTTGCTTCTCTGGTTTTTCCTAGTTTTATTATTTTTATTACCCCCCCATCTAATTGCCAAAACTCATAAAAGCATTTGAAATTAACTTAAATATAAAATCCTAGTTTCATCGTCCAATATCTCAAGCATTTGCTGTTTCTCTTGTTCCTGCTCCATCTGTCTCCTGATGTGTCGCTTCTTTTTCCATTTCTTGTACTCTTTGTCTTCCTCCGCCTTCTTTTTCACATCCACTTTGCTTTTCTTATAGTCAGCCCATTTTTGTTTCAACTGCTTCACTGTTATTACTATGATTACTATTGAATAAATTGAGCTAATTGTTTCATTCTATATCATAAAATCTATGCCAAAATTAGTAATTTACTACCCAGTTGGTGAGGATGTAGAGCCCGATGATGCATATCATGAACCAACCGTAGGAATTAGATTTCTCTTCAGGTAGATCTTCATCCAGAAATAGGATTGAGTACAAATGCAGGAACAATAAGACACCCTCACCAAATGCTGTCAAGATAATCATCACTTTTACAAAATTTAGAAATGATTGATATATAATAATACTGAAATATAAACATAACTTTTTCTTTTTGTGGTTTGATCACACATACATAGATAATCATCACAAAAGATATATTTATTTGAATTTGCAATCAATTTTACCATATATTATTATAATTAAAGCAGTGGCACTCATGAAACCAATTTACTATACGGGATTGTTTGCAAAGAGCACAAGTGAAATAGCGAACAGCGCTCTTCTCATTAGGAACACGGGGTAGTACATGTATCTGATTAAATAATTAAGAAAATTGTAAAAAACATTAAAATTTTCATAAATTGGGTGAGAGAGATCCACCTCCTTTACGATTGTGGAGTAGGAAATCATAAACTTGTCGGTCTGAATTTTCTCGTAATTTCTCTAAAGGATATTCAAAACTAGAAACATATTTAATCTTTTTTTGAGAAGTTTTATTAATTAAGGTTTTAAGGTGATTAAAAGTTAGGGATTTAATGTTATTATAAACATATTTTACAAGATTTATAAGAAATTATATTATTTAAAGATTTAATAAGATTGAAAGATGCTATTTTATAAATTAAAATCATTCTTTTTATAGTACAAGTAATAGAAATGTATCCACCTTAAAAATTTGATAAATATAAGGATAAAGATTTAATCATATATAATATTAATTCAATAAATTATATGTTATAAATAATTTATGATTATTTAAGTATCAAATTCATTAAAAAATAAATGCCATTATAAGTATTGTATTAAAATATATCATCATAATAATTTTAAGTTTTCATTAAATTTACTGAATAAAATAAAAACTTAATAGTTTTTATTCATCAGCAGCACCGGCAAGTATGTCAGGATAATACCTTTAAATACTATATAAATATTTATATACCAAAAGCTATAGCAGAGAAAGCGGAGATAGTATTCTCCATAGTTGTGAGGTCCATCTAGAAGATACCCAAGATAAAAGCTAAGTACATGGACACATATGACATAATCACACCTCTTAACAGTAAAGTATACCGGAATTTCTGCTCAGCTTTCACCCACATTTAGCACAGCTTGTGTTTATCTGCGTATTTACGTTTCATATACCACACAAATGGATAAAAACTACATTGAAATTGTTCAATAATTGGCTATTCTAGATATAATTTCTTATGATAAGCGAAGATAATTAGAGTCCAGAGTAAAATCTTTCTCCCGGAGAGATATAGGAAATTACTAACAGTCCAACCGTAGTCACTAAATCTCTCATTGAGTGCTGGTTCTACCTTAACTGCGGAGCCACTGCGATTGATCAGAAAAGTATAGAAGACATTCGGGATTATTGTGGACTCACCGTGAGAAGTGAGCATCTTCTCAAGTACCATTACTGTGATCTTAAATTGAAAAAGTAATTGATTATATTTAGTTTTAATATAATTAGTCGAGGATTAAATTATTAATTAAATTGAACTTACAAAATCTTATAATTTAATAATCAGATCTACGAATTAATAAATTATAATTATGATGAATTATATTTAAATTATATTTTATTTTGTTATACTATAAATTTTTTATATTCTTTATTTTAAATTCTGAAATATTATTTTCTGATTAATCTTAGGGAAATTGACATTACACAGAGGTAGCAGACTTATCAATTGGATAGTGTTGACCATTGTCCACATAGCTGCAATACTTCCACCAAATAACTGAGATATAACCAGGTTAATGGCTACAGCACCAAATGTGGCTAGCATTGAGGTGTCTCCTGCAGCATCAAGTTTGGCCTTTGTCTCGGGATCGATGTACTCATATTTGTTTAAGTAAGAATACAGTGGTACTGTTATTATTCCGTTTCCAGTTGGGTCTTTGTAAATTTTTGATACTTATATGATAAACTAATGACTGAATTACTATAAGAATTTTTAATTAATTTAAATTTGATCGGTGAGGAATTATATAATAACCTGCTCTTTACTATCTCCTTTGAGTGAAGAGTACATACTAAGTTCTATAACTGCCATCTGCACTGGTTCTGAGGTCTTGTAGTCATCAGCTAAACGCCAGTCAAACTTATAAGACGATTGTGGACCCGTGATAGTGATTTATATCTTATATTTAAAAAATATATATATAATTTTAACGTTGGTCTCATCAAGTGCTTTTTACAGCTAGACTTCCTCATCAAATTAAATTTTATCTAAAGCATTATATCTTATTATCTTTTTAGTACAAATTCGATGTAAATGAAATTCTTGGATGAAACCAGACTGATCTTTGGAGTAGGATTTTTATTGTCCATGCAAACACTGGGCGCTAATTTTATATTTTTATATTTTAAAACTTAGAGCCTGTGGTGCAATTAAACCCACTCTCAATAGTGCACTTACTAGAGCATCCGTCTCCATTGATCACGTTTCCATCGTCGCACTGGAAGAACCCGTAGTTGAAACCATCACCACAGATCTCAACACAACCAGGGGTCTCGTCTAGTGGATCAGTCATTCCAGGCTACTAACTACACGACATACATTTATAATTATTCAAATTAGCGTACATTATATTAAGTAGTAATGTTTAAGAGATATAAATATAGTTAGTAATGAATAAATATATAGAATTTAATATATTGTTGTGCTTGGAATTAGTTTTATGGTTTACAAGTTAAACAATCGAATTTGCTTTCTCCTTGACATGTCAAGCAAGAAGAATCACACTCATAACACGCCAATTGTGGTTTAATGGCTCTATACTGCGTATCTGTATATTTAATCATTATTATTTCAATCTTTATACATGACTATAGTTATTTTCTAATAAATCCAAGCAAGTGAAAAATGTACACTCTCCGTTATTTAGCTAATAAGGACCGTAGATGCAGCTAGTACAGAAAGTATCACTGATGCAAGTCGCACATCTTGGGTTGCATTTCTTGCAGATACGTCTTAAATTGTCCTGATAAACCTCATATATACAAATAATACTCAGGGTAAGTTTTGAATAATATAAGTTATTAAAGCAATAAAGGAAATGATAGAAATTCAGAATTTGAAAGAATCAAGTAATCTACATTTAAATAATAATATTTCAAAAAATTAAAGTAACTTTTATTTATTATTTATCATTATTGGGATTTTAATATCCATCAGGACACTTCTCTAAACAAGAGTCGTTGAAGTAGAAATAACCTATTCCTGTAATTGAGTTTTCCGCACATGTATATAACAAAATGATGTGTATTATTAATTTTCTTCTACAACTACCAATTACTAAATACATATATATTTACATGTGTAGCACTGATCATTTCTTGTTCCATAGCAAGTTGAGCATTTAGAGTCGCAAGTCACACAAGTGCCGTTTATCTCATATTCACTGTCTGCGCAAGCTGTCACACAAAAACTGCCGCGCTTCAAGAAACCTGCTGCACACTTCGTACACTTATCTGGACCTCCTCCACCACTGCAGGTCTCACAAGAATTTTAAGTTCTTACAATTAATTATATTTATTAAGATTTTAATATAAAAATATTATATAATGCTGTGATTTTAAAGAATAGTGACACATAAGGCATTAAAATACTAAAATTTAATTTTAAAATGTATAGTAAAAGATTTTATTCAAATAAATATATGGTATATATGAAAATGAACAATAAATTATAAAAGTTAGTAATTTACTAAATTAATTCGATATCCTGTTAATTTATTAATTATACATTAATTAAAAGAGATTAATTTTGGTATAAAAATAGAATAAACTTATTATAAGATTTTAAATATATCCATAATTCATTACTTAATGAAATTATGAATTAAATCATTCAAAATAAACTTCTATTTATCTTCAATTTTTCTTAATAAAAATTTGAAACAATAAAGTTATATAAAAAAAGAGTTTATAAAACTGAAAATTTAACTAAATAAAATTTTATATATAAAATAAATTCAGATTTGAGAGAGTCTTTTGTTTAAGATATGTTTTACTGGCTAATTAACTTATTTTCTAACATTAATACATTATTTCGACTGATATAATTATATCATTTTATAAGATAATTGATTTTGCTAATTAAAAGAATTTAATTAATCAAGCGAATAAAATGATAGTAGATAGTTAACTTCTCTAATAAAATGAAAGAAATATTTATGGAGGTTAATCATAGCATTTTGAAACTTACTCATTTTTAGGCGAAATTATTCTCAAAAAGCTAATGATCTTTACTTATGTTAATATTTAAACTAGTTTAAACGATTAAGTTAGTTATTATGAATGGAATAAATCTTTAAGTTATGATAATTTAAGAATAACAAACTAAGTTAGTTAAGTTGGGTTTTAATTGGTTAGTATTAGTATCAGCGTATGTGCCATCTTTACAGGTGCTCTTACAAGTAGTTCCCAACCATTCCAAATAGTAATTGTTGTTACACGATTGACAGTCTGACGCAAGTCTAGAGGTACAAGTTGCACACGCAGCATTACATGTTCCACACACTTTTGAAGCAATTCATATTAAAAAATGGAATTTAATTTAGTCAGAAGCATCAGCAAAGTAACCATCATTAAAATAATAATGATAAATAATTTATGTGGATCATTGCATTTGGCTTAGCATTTTCCATCCTGCTGGACTTTTAAAGGATCAGTGCAAGTAAGGCAATTGCTGTTGGCTCCTGCTGTGCATGTCTTGCATACTAGGTCACAAGTCTTGCACTAGGTACTGATCAAGTCTGGGAAAGTTCCATCTGGGCAGCTGTCATAGCAAGTACTTGTGCCCTTTAAAAAATAACCAGGTTGGCACTTTGTGCAGTTTGAACTAAACGACCCAGAGCACTCGCTGCAATACATATTTAATTACAAATAATTTAAATCTTTTAATAGGGGTGACATTTAGTACAGAGATTGTATTTTGAACCATTGCTTAAAGTTTCCTCCTTCTTATAATAGGCGACAGTAGTGACTCCCTAGGTTATAACTAGATCATTCAATAAAATAGTATAATTATTCATATATTTAAAAATTAAAATGATAGTTAAATAAATTGCAATCAGTCACGCAAGTTTAATCTGGGAAATAGGATGATGTTGTTTTACATGTCAAGCATTAAGTTTATATAAAGATTATTGAAAAAGATTAATTTTTGTAATTTAATTAGTTTTGTCTTTTCCAAAGCATTCAACACAGTTAGTATCACAAGCCTCGCATTTATCTGTGACTGCATTGTATTTTTTAAGCAATTGGAATTTATTTAATATATTATTTCATTATAGTAGAAACCAGGTTTACAAGTGCAGTTACCATAAGTGTTAGAATAAATTATGTTTTGTGTAGTGTCTCTTGTGCAATATAAACAATCAGCTTTGGTAGCTGCAGTGCAATGACCACATGAAAAATGACATGCCGTGCAATCATTACCAAACTTGTTCTAATCATAAAAATGAGTAATTAATACTATATCACAAGTGCTAATGCATGTAGAAGTTTAGTTAGGACAAAAATCATTCTAAATTCAAATTATTAAACTAAAAATAAAAAAAATTGATTTAAATATCACATTAGCCTTAATTTCCTAGTTTTATGCAGGGATTAAGCGCAGAATGCTTTTTAAATTCAGGTTGGAATTCGTCTAGATATCTTGCATATGAATAGATTTCAAATAAAATATTATAATAGATCGAATTTTTAGTTTCAATTTAAATGATTTAATAAAAAGACTTTGTATTGTTTGAAAATAACAGTCTTTTTTGCGTAAATATAGAAAAGTGCATCCAAATCATGCTCAATTGGGTTATCATTCAATTAGCCCAAACTATTTAATGCTATTATAAAATAGTAACTTAATTTATGGGGATAATTATACTGGAGTGTAAATCAATAGAAAATAGAGTATTAATTAGATATATAAATTTTGATTTAACATAAAGTTAACTTTGTAAAACAATAAAGTAGCAAATTGTAAAATTTTATAATATCTTATTACAAAATAAGAATAAATTTAGTTATTGAATTTACCATTCCTATTTTTGTTTTAATAAATCATTTAATTTTTAAAGATTTATGTGTAGATTACTTTTGAATTTTTTTATTAAACTTTTTTAATTTAATCGGTTTTTTTGTTTAAAAATTACTATTAATTTATTTATATTAATTGTTTAAATATCGGGAACAATTCTAAAAGTCTAAATAATTATTAAAACTAACACCTGAATATTAAAAATATTAATTTTATTTATAGCTTAAGATCAGTAAATAATGTATTTCTATACTATAGGATTAATTAATTTTCACTTTAATGATCTAAATAATTTATGTATCAGCTCAATTTACTGATAAGTATTATTTCCAATTAAAAAAATATACTATAAAAATTTTAACTCATCCAATATATTTTCCTTCTTTTTTTTTAATTGTAAAGTTAAGTGCTATATATTTTTATTTGAAATCAAAAGTTTTATTAGTTTTTAATCTTCATTTTATATAAGGTCTATATAATTCAATAAAAATTGCTGTATTTAGAGCTAGTATTACTTATCTTATTTTACTTGTAAACTAGCCAATGCAATAAACTATAACTATATCAAAATAGACCCCAAATTAACTAAATTTTCAATTAAATATATCCTAATAAATTTATGTTATTTTTTTAATTTATACCCCCTAAAGTAAAATGGCAGAAGTTTTACAAATTATTAAAGAAATTAAGAGTTTCAATTATATGTTCCTTTATAATCTACAATATATTAATTAATAATTTATATATTTAACAGTTGTTTAGTCATCTACTTAGAATCTAATGGCTTAATAAATTAATTCAACCTTTTAATTTTCTTAATCTTTTATTTTATAAAATTATAATAACTAATATTAGTTTTGTAATAACAAAACTTTACAAAATTAAATTATATTTTAACATAAATATAGTTATCATGTATTTATTATGATAGTATTTTTATCATAAAGTAGATAATTAAAAATGAAATCCTACAAATATCAAAATATAAATTATTATATATTTTAATGGCTATATTGTACTAATCTTTATTTCTGTTTTAGATGTTGACAGTCATGGCTATAAACTGCCATTAATCTGTTTTCTAAAGCAAATTCGGACAATTTTAATAAGTATTGTCTTATTCTTTTCTATAAATAATATGTAATTATACATTAATTTAAATAAAAATAAAAATATTCTAATAAAAGCATACTATGATAAATCAACATTTCATTTATATTTTTGATTTTGATTTCTTCATTATCTTTTTTATTTTAAAAATTACCCAATTTCTATATTTGAAGATGCATTTATAACCTGCAAACTATTATAAAATATTTGATACATTAAGTTATTTTTAATATTACTAAAATAGATTTGAATTGGGAAAATTAGATAAATAAATAGAAATCTTTTTAATTAATAATTATAACTGCCACTAATTTGACATGCTTATAGATAAAATTTGGTCATAAGTACTTACCGTTATGTTTTAAATTTTATACTGTATCTATCCATATCGAATACGGAGATTTATTTTTTCCTAAATGTCATTTGACCGGTTTGACCAGTTTGACCGATTTAACTGAGTTATTTTGTGGTCAAATTCATCGGATTTAGAAATAATTGTGATAGATTTATTTATTAATTAATTTAATATTAAAATAAATATAATAATTAGTGATTTGACTGATTTGACCGATTTTACCGATTTAACTTAGTTTTTTTGTGGTCAAATTCTGAAAAGTGTAATATGTAATATATATTAAAACCGATTAAAATTAAAAACATCAGGAGTGGAAATGGCACAGTGATCTCTTACTTCCCGCGCGCAGCTCTATTTAGCCGCTAGTCTCCAACAAGATTATTAGTGATTTGGATAATGAATCTATATGGAACTGATGTTGATCAAGCTAACGGTAACACTGTTATTTGCGGTTCAACTAGTTCAGGTGCCTAGCCAAATTCATTCTTTACCACAGAGTACGACACTGTTCTTAATCTAATGTCTAACTTAGATTGAATTATCTATTGGGCTTACACTGCTTCATTCATTATGGGAGCTAACTACAACTACGAAGCTGATATGGTTTACACCCAATGCTCTATCACTGATGATCAGTTATACGTTTACTCATTACTTGTTGTAGATAAGGTTTCTTCTTCAATCACGAATGACATTGTAATTGTTAAGCAAGAATACGAGTATGGTCAATACGTATACTCAAAGAAAATCACAGGTGACTTCAATTGCATCTAATCAGGATTTGTTATAGAGCTGCGCGCGGGAAGTAAGAGATCACTGTGCCATTTCCACTCCTGATGTTTTTAATTTTAATCGGTTTTAATATATTACATATTACACTTTTCAGAATTTGACCACAAATAAACTAAGTTAAATCGGTCAAATTGGTCAATTCGGTCAAATTACTAATTATTATATTTATTTTAATATTAAATTAATTAATAAATCAATCAAATCATTAGTATTTCTAAATCCGGTGAATTTGACTACAAAATCCTCCAGTCAAATCGGTCAAACTAGTCAAACCAGTCAAATGACATTTAGGAAAAAAGAAATCTCAGTATTCGAAATGGACAGATACCGTATAATATTTAAAACATAACGGTAAGTACTTATGATCAAATTTTATCTATAAGCATGTCAAATTAGTGGCAGTTATAATTATTAATTAAAAAGATTTCTATTTATTTATCTAATTTTCCCAATTCAAATCTATTTTAGTAATATTAGTATTATTTAGCTAAATTTAAATATAGAGATTATTATCTAATAAATAATATTATAAAAGAATTTAGGTTAAATTGCTTGCTCTCGTCTGATTATTTTATTTAAATTTAATATTTTGAAATAAAAGTATAACTTATATATAGGTTTATGGAAAATATAAATATAATATTAATCGAGTATAATCGAAATGAGGAGATCGTTATAAAGAAATCAAAAATGCAATGAATTAAGATTATGATCATTTCAAAGTATACTAATGTTTTTCCAACTGTAGAGATTATGAATTAAGATTAATGATTTTAATTAGCAACTTTAAATTATTAATCAAACATGGAGAATTATATTTCTTTATTTTTTTCACTTTTCCTGATTAGTTTGTATTTTAGCGCAGTCTCTGCGATGTATCTGTAGTAATCACCAACTTTTCTTAAAAATTTTTCTTAGATATCTTCATCATATCTTCAGGGTATCTTCAGTGTATCTTCCTCAAAAAAATAAAAAGTCAAAAATATTAAAAATAGTAATAAATGCAATAACAATAACAGCAGAAGCAACAATAACAGCAGTAATTTAACTAAAATCATTAAAAAATAGAGTCTGGTTAAAATTTTCAAGGAATTTCAAAATATTAAAAATCATTGATTTTTTCCATATTCATCATCTTGATCATAAATATCATCTTCATCATTAGGTCTTTAAATTTACAATTTAAGAAAATTTGGATTTTTTGGGAAAAATTCCCAGACTCTATTTTTTAATGATTTTAGTTAAATTACTGCTGTTATTGTTGCTTCTGCTGTTATTGTTAATGCATTTATTACTATTTTTAATATTTTTGACTTTTTATTTTTTTGAGGAAGATACACTGAAGATACCCTGAAGATATGATGAAGATATCTAAGAAAAATTTTTAAGAAAAGTTGGTGATTACTACAGATACATCGCAGAGACTGCGCTAAAATACAAACTAATCAGGAAAAGTGAAAAAAATAAAGAAATATAATTCTCCATGTTTGATTAATAATTTAAAGTTGCTAATTAAAATCATTAATCTTAATTCATAATCTCTACAGTTGGAAAAACATTAGTATACTTTGAAATGATCATAATCTTAATTCATTGCATTTTTGATTTCTTTATAACGATCTCCTCATTTCGATTATACTCGCTTAATAATATATTGATAATTCCATTTTCAAATAAGATTATCCTCCATCTATATACATTTTAGAATAAATTAATTTTGAATGTATTTTATTTTTTAAGAAAATAATTAAAAAATTAAATTGTATAAAGTTATTTAATTAGTTTTTCAAAAATTTTGACAGTTCAGCTAAGCAAAATAATTTGTTTGAAATTATTTTATTATTAATAAACATAGTTTGGGCACTCTATAAAATAATTGAGTTAATTCAAAGATTTTTAAATAATAATTCATGTTTTTATCATGGTTTATTTTGACTAAGAAAAATCATATTGCTTTGCCTATGTTTATTTGAACGATTTTTTTTGATAATTACTTTAAAATTGATTAAGTTTAGCTCAATTAATTTAATGCTTTTTAAGAATTAAATAATACTTTCTTTAAAATAAAATTTTATTGTTAAATGATATTTATCTATTTAGACATGGAAAGGAACTAATATTAAATTAAATTGTCTATAAAAATTAATAAGATATTTAAACTACAGTTGGTTAGGAGCCAGTATTTTTTGCATCGTTTACTCTTCTAATCCAAAACTCAACTGTAAATCCTGTCAGAGTTCTAAAAGGAATTGGCTATAATTATATTATAGGAAATAGAATAATAGGGGTGAGTATAATTATTTTAACTCTAATTTATTTAATTATTTAGCTTCAAAATATTATTTTGTGGTAGATTAATTTTTATGTATAATTACTGCTACTTTTGAGTGTTTGAGAGATGGGGCAATTTTATTTATTTTTTTAGAATTCAATTAAAAAAAAACTATAATATTTTTCACAATAAAAACTTTTTTATTTTATAATGGAAGTTTTCAATTAAATTAAAATATTTAAATAAAACTTCCATTCAAGTTCTACCCTAAATTAAATATAATACAAGATATCAATATTTATTTTAAATAATACACTGTTTGCACTTTAGCACCATCATAAAACATATAACCTTATCCCATAATTCTGAATATTAATTAATTCAATTATATATAAGTAAAACCAATTTTGACTAATTTAAAATTAATTATAAATGTATTTTAATTTTGATAATACTTCATTATCTTCTACTGCGTTAGCTGGAGCTTTCAAAAGATGTCTACTATTTCCACTTGTATCTTCTATGTACTAACTTTTTCCAAGATCAGTTGCGGTATCAAATAACCATTCAAAACCCCAAAACCCCTTTGCTATAAATTTTAGAGATTTAGTTTTTAGGGTATTGCTTGCGTCTTGCTGAGGTTAATGGAAAATGCGTCTTCAAAGTAGGATCAATAAAATTGGATAATTTCTATACTAAAATAATTAGTACCCCAAATATAATCTACAATAAAATAACTTTAACTTTAACTTAAAATAAAGGGGGGGGGGGGTTGGGTTTTGCATTCTGCGAATATTACTTAACTCTTTGCATCATCATTCACAAAAATAATTTAAATATAAACATTGAGCTGCTTAAATATATGAATAATTCAAAAAAATATTAAATTCATATTAATGCCTGTTTAAGACTGTTAATTTATAAATAATGTATGTTTAAAAAGAAATTAAATAATTAAAATTCAATTGACTATATATTTTACCATTATATCGCATTTAAAATATTAAAATGAATAGCATTTTATCGAATTTTTCTTTGACCTAAAGCTTTTATTTACCTTAAAATATAAAAATCTTTATAAATAAATTAAATAAAATGAATTTCTATAGTGAAGATCAAACTCGTCAATTAAATAATAAAAATTATTAACTTTTCTAAATATAAATAATCTCATTAAATTGTTAATTTTTCTCATCACTTTAAATTTTATATTTATTTCATAAATGAATAGAATAATTTCTTTATTAAATTTGGTGATTAGTTGGACATTATAATATTTATTCGTAATTAGAATTGAAGGGATAGAGTAATATAATTGTTTATTATATATTTTTTCCCCCAAAAATAAAATAGCTTACAGTACAGATTGCACAAGAAGTATGAGTATATTCACAAAGAGGCTTTTATGCGTTGTTAATTATATATTGTTTTTTATGAAAAAATATTCACAAGATTGAAATATATCATTATTTCTTTTTGTAATTATTGTTTCTATAAAAGAATCTATCCATAGAAGTATCCGACCAAGTATCAGTACCTAATTTCTTCCAAATATACAATTTCCCCATAGTGAAAAATCCACTGTACTTGTATTCTTTATCTTATGGGTAGAATAAAAATAAAATTATATTAAAATATAATTTATAGCAAAAACCTCCTATGTATACATCGCATTTGGGAGATACAGAAGTAAAAACTTAATTTAAAATTATATATAAATTTTATTGAGAAATATATTTAAATTAATTATTATATCTAGATGCAAATATACTTATAAGAACTATTAAATTAATTTCATGTTATTAAATAATAAATATTTATTTAAAGTATTTCTTAAATTAATAAGCAAATTCTTTATTATAATTTATTACTTTTGAGTTAATATGAATTTAAAAATTAATTGAATTAACAATTAAATTTACTTTTTTAAAAAACTGATTCTCCATAGACATAATAATCAATTTTAATTACTGATGTGTCCTTTCCATTGCTTAAAGATATATTTAATTTATATTGATATCTATTAAAGAGCTTATTCTTGAGGTTATAGTTTAAAAAAAGAATGTGTTTTTATATTTAATTTCAAATGTTATACAAAAGGAGTTACTTATTTATATATTTTAGTTGTACCCACTAATTATAATCTAGTTATTAAAGTTAAAAATTTTTAAACTTTTAATAATAAATAATAATTTATTTAACACAAAAATAAATACTAATGAACTTGAATCAACCATCACAGAGAATAAATACCACCCATCTTTCTATACACTGTCTTTCTTAATTAAACTTTATTATTAAATATTTATCTATAATGAATTAAATTAATTAAAAAATCCTTAATAATATAATTTGATTTTGCATATAAAAATATAAAATAAGTATACTGCCCAACTTCTTTATACTGCTTATGTTTGATAGTGATACAAAGTATAAATAAGATTTCACTCTTTAAATTAAAATAAGTAAATTATATTATTATAAATAATTTAAGTATAACCAATTTCAAACTGCATCTCGTTATATAAACCCTATCCTTTATAAGTAGGATTATATTGGGTATATTTATAAATATTAGAAAAATTATATTAAACTTTACTGCCATTGATTTTACTAGAAATGATATATAATTAATCTTTTGTAAAAGATAATTTTCTTTATAAATCAGTAAAAATTAAGCATATTATTTTATTCAAATAATCACTTATTTAAAGAATGAGAATTTAAATTAAATTAATTTATATTTAATTTAATTATTCTTTTCCTCATTTCTATTTTTAAAATAGGGATGGGATTATATAAAAATAAATTATTAGTTGTTGGGGAAGCCATATTATTATATTAAAAATGAATGAAAATGCTTTAATAAGAATAAATATGATGCTTGCATTTCATGTAATTAATAGATTTAAATTTTTTTATTTTTACAATGTTTTAGATTCAAACTAAGAATTGGATTATAATTAAAATCTAAATATTTCTCAAATTTTATTATTTCAATGTTAAGAATAAATAGTTTTATTTATTTTAGGTTTATTAATTCATTAATAATACTAATAATAATAAAATAATAAGATCACATTGAGGTCTCTGGGGACCCCCGATCAAGTATATGTTTTAATATATATATAAGGGACAAGCCCTTTCAATGTTATTTGTCAGATCATTTCTATTGCTGTGCAGTGAGTTGTCTGGCCACTAAAGGATTATATTTGTAGTATTCTCTTAGGTGGTCTTCGTGTAGAACCTCTGGTCTATTCGTTAGTTCCAATAATCTGCCGGTGAGTTTAGCCATTAAATCTACTAGTGTCTGATGGTCATCTTCTTCGATTAGGTTAAAAATTATTCCCAATAGGTATTCGAGGGATTAAAGGATGATAGGTCTTGAGATTCCATCTGATTGGATAAGTATCTGTTCAGTGCAGGTTAGCATCTTAAAGGCCTACGGGTCATCATTGATTATACCAACTCCTGGAGGTATGTATCCCCTAGTTTGAGGGATTTGTGTCAAATGTTGAAACCATTTGTCGGGGTCACCCGTGTCTACATTTTAATTTTCCAAAACTAGTAGAATCTTTGTTTTATCTAGTCTGCTCCAGCAGAGGAGATTTTGGTATATGATAGGGATTTTTAGGATGTCTTTGGTTAAACTGAGTCCAAAGGTTTGCCAATCTTGTTTTTATGATAGGTCTAAATCCGCATAAACGTTAGTGGGTAAAGTCATTTATATTATTTTTCCCATGTTGTTTACTTCTATCTCTGACCAATGTTGTTCATTGATAATACCTTTTATGTCTTTTGCCTCCATATATTTTTATTTTAAATCTTTAATTATTTAATATTATTTTTTTATTATTAAATAGTAAGTTCGTCATCTGTTTAAGTTAATGCGTCACGGAATAAATTAGTGGGTTATTACTGTTACGCACTTTAATTTTTAAGATTTTTCTTATCGACGTCTGGTACGTCATGGAACTAATCGTTCATCTCAACATCTTGAGTATTGGGTCTTGTAGAATTCTGAGAGAATTTCGAGTCCTCTTGAAAACTTGTAGTTACAAGCGCTTCTTTATCTATTGTTTCAAATACTTCAACTAATCTTATTAAGATCATATTTTGTTTTTCAGTTTAAGGTATGGTAAAGATTTTTACTACGTCTACTGTGTTAAATACCAGTCTTGAGTGCCATTCTTTCATGTTTAGTACCTTTGTTAGGTTAGAATGGTTTGAAAAGGCTAGAGTAATGGCTGTGGTAATAGTTTAGATTATCGTTAGCTGGACTATTCCTTTAGCTTTATTACTTTTGATGGTCAAGTTCAATTATAAAGAACAGATCGTGAAGTTGCTCTCTATAGGAAATATTAATCTATGTTGCGGCTAGTTTAGTATAGAAGGCTGTTTGAAGAGTGATGTTGTACTCAATATTTCGGTTGAAGAAGTCGATAAGTTAAAGTTGACTTCCTCTTGAGATGCTTTCTAGGCCTTTATTGAAGGCTTAGTATACCCCCTATATCAGTTATCTTAAAAATCTTTTAGGGATGGTTCTTATGAAGCTTATGCTTTAAATAAGATCAGGGTTCTTCTTGATTGCCTTGTTGAGGAGGTATATCATTAGTACCTCTGAGCAAGTATCAATCAAATTTAATTTTATTAATTCATTACTATAAAGATAATTAATTCTTGCATTAATTTTTATAATAAAAACAGTGAAAATAAATATTTACAATATTTACAATATAATATAATTAAATCTTTTTATCTTTATATTGTATAAACTTCTTAGATTTAAAATATTTTAAAAAATATAAAAGAGTAAATTAATCATGAACATCATCTTTAACTCTAAATTAATAAAAATTATAAATAATAATAGATGATTGATAATATTAAAACGGAAACAATATATTGAGACTCTGGTGGAGGCTGTTTACTCACAAAAAAAGTAAGTTATAAAAACATATCTAAGAATGTATTTTAACAGAAGTACCTGTCAGTTGGGGATGTTAGTGTTCGAGACAGACTTTCATCAGGAAAGACTATGGAGTTTCTTAATGGAAAAATGGAGATAGATATGAAGGTTACTGGAAAGTTGAAACAGTTTTTTTATATTTCCATTTTCTATTAGTTAATAAGTATTCTAATTCACTTGTATTTAAATTCTTACAATCATCTATATTTCTTATTATTTATCATAAATGTCTGCAAATTCCGATAAAATATGTGTATAAAATAAATTATCGATGCTATATTCATGAAAAAATGTAATTAAATTATATCAATATTTAAGAGTTATTATTTAAATGTTCATAATAAATTAATTATAAAATAAGAAATAAATTTGTTAGAAATAATTATCTAAGTAAATGGTAAAAAATGTTTTTTATTTAGAAATAACAGCTTTTAAAAAGAAATTTATATCTTTTTTAGAATTGTATATTTTATGTTTTGTCCAGGAAATGTTATGAGGGAGGTAAAGAAAATATCAGAATAATTAATTATGCAGTTTCATTTAGGAAAGATATTTCCAACTCAAAAATATAAAAAATTTGATAATATTTCTAAACAATTTTTTGATTACTATTACTTATAATATAAAACTAATAAGTACAATGTCAATTTATACTTATTTTTTAATATAAGTAATTTCATTAAAATTATTTTGTTACAAAAACAAGTAATTGAATGAAAATTCAGAGTTTTATATCCATTATTTGTATCATATCTCTAAATTATAAAATTTTATCATCAAATATGAATTAATAGTTTTAATTATTTTGTTTCTTTAGCTTACTCTAATAGCGAAGAATGAAGGTGGCATCGGTGGACTTGATAAAATTTATAAGAATTAATCTCATTTTTATAATTTATTTAAATACTATTAAAATTATTAATTAAAATATAACAAATATGATGGTTATGGATGCAACTTTAACCATGCAGCAATCATAAATTTAGATCCTAGCCCTAGATTGTTGGCATTTTAGTGTACTAAAACTATAAAAAAATAATTAATAAAGTTTGTAAATAACCTATTATTTAAATAATTAATTGATTTTATTTTTTCAAAAATTTCTTTATTGTAATTTAAAAAGAGTTATTATAATATTTCTTCCAAAAGAAATTTGTTTTTATATATTTTTAGATTACATTTAATTATTTATATTATTTATTTTTACTTTTGATTATTATTTATAACAACTTACTTGTATAAATTTATAAATAAAACTAAGATATATTTCTGACTAAAATTATAAAAGAACATTAAAATTTGAAAATTATTTTTAACTTTTATAGCCTTTTTTTATTTAATTTAAATGAATGTAATACTTCCTAAAACACAATAATTATTGTTAAACAAGTAACTCATTAAATTTTATCAATAAAATAATATTCCCCTTCCTAAATTTTCCATTCTGATTGAATCTGTATATCTTGAGAAATGAAGGCCATCCGGACCTCTTTCTGGCTAAGTAGAAGCACCATTAGCACAATAATTCGGTCGATCAGCTATAAAAAAGTTAAGGTTTAATTGAATTTAGAAGTCATAAATATTCGAAACTAATTGAGATTTTAAATTGAAATATATCTTATATTTTTAGTAAAATTAATAGAAAAAAATAAATACAAAAAATTTAAGATAAAATCTTACGATAAAAACCGAATGAATATAGGTCATTCTTTGTAACTTTTAAAAATTACATTTATAAAATAATATTCCTTTTTTTTAATTATTCAAAGATTCTTTTTTATAAATAAACTTAGTCGAAAACATAATCAATTTTGTTTATTGATTAGTATTTTGAGAAATCATAGAAGTGATCGGGCGGAATAGTCTGCTAATTAATTATTAATATTATCAAATCTTTATAAATGATCTTAATAAAAATAAGCATGAATTTAAATTACTCTCTTAAAGCATATTTAAGAGTGAAAATAGCAACGATAATTTGGAGACCAGACCTTTTTTATTTTTAAACATCATTTATTAGAATGTATTTTTATAAAATAATTAATTATTGGAGAAGAATTATTGATTAGTAAAATATTCTAAAAAAATAAATAAGATAGAATTTGTGAATTGATAGAGAATTTTTTGAATAAATGCATAAATCGCTTTAAATATAGTTCATTAGAAGCTATTTTTGACTTGATGTACTAGCCAACCTCTTAAGGGCCTTCGTTCTCTCTTCATCTTTTCTACTTAAATAGCATTGCACGCAGTGGATTATTCTTCTCAAGGTATTCTGCTCTGATTTGTACCCGTTACCAGTGTCAAATTTCCATTGTTCAGTGAAGTATTTGTCCATACCTGTCACTTCTGGTTCATTCGCGAATTTTCAAATATGCTGAAGGCGAAGAGATTTCTTTTGTTTAGAAGAAATTATTAAAATCGAGATGTTGAATAAATTAAATAACTAAGTTTAATTAATAAATTGCTGTTTAAAATTAATTAAGACACTATAATTGAAATTCTCTATATATTAAAACAATTCTGACAAATTTATTCTATCATTTAAACTTTAAAAGTTTTAATCTTTTAATTTAATTTATTCAACTCTCGATTTTAATAATTTCCTACTAAACACAATGGAAACTTCTTCGTCTACAGCATTTTTGAATATTTGCGATTGAGCCAGGATGTGGACGAGGTATGGGCAACTGTTCGCTTACAATTGGAATTTGACACTGGTAACGGTACGAATAGAGTAGAATATCTTGTTAAGACTGCTCCACTGGGTGCGATGCTTTTTTTTTAGAAAAAGATGAGGACAATGAGGCCTTTATGAGTGTTGGCTAGTACCACTCAAGTCTTAAATAGCTTCTAATGAACTATATTTAAAGCGATTTATGCATTTATTCAAAAAATTCTCTATCAATTCACAAATTCTATCTTATTAACCTAAATTAATGGTATTTAACTTTGTCCAAAAGCAAATTTTATAGTAATTGTTCGATATCGAATTTAAAACTAACAGGACTATAGTTTTAGAGGTACTATTATAGATAAGTCGACTTTAATTTTTTTTTAAAATTAACTATACAAATTACCCAAAATTAAAGTTGACTTATCTAATTTAAGGAAAGTTATAAATTAGTATCTCCACTAATAAAGTCCAAATTATCTTAAATTCATTATCGAACAAGTACCACATTGACAAGAAATTGACATTGTTAATCACCAATAATTAAGAATAACATTTACTTATTTTAAAATAATTTTCACAATTCATTTATAGTTTAGCAATATTAAAAAAATCCTAACTATTTATATATACTATTCACTAATTTATAGCAATAATTGATAGATTATTAAAATTATATTTAAAAAAAATATTAAAGCTACAGAGACTGTGGGGCCAAGATTTAAAATTGAGATAGAGGCCAAAAAATTGAAGCAAATCAAGTTAAAGACCATTAAGATTATGAAGTTATAGCTATACTTTTATTAAATCCCTTGGCTTTTTATAAGAAGGTAATCTAATATTTTAGATATTTTCAAGTGACTGGATTAGCATGCAGAGATACTATCTAATTTTTAATTGAGAGGTCGGCTATGACAAAATGGAGATTGGAAGATCTGGTTTAGCAATCTAGGAAAAATAGGCAAAATCAAAATCTTAGATAAAAGCTTATTGATATGGAAGCAAGTGGAGATGGATTTGGAGCAGAATCAAATATTCAAATAAATTATGGGACTAATGGAAAGAAATGATTAAGGCAAACAAGAAGCAATCAGTGCTGAAACAGGAGTGTGAAGATATAAGAAGATCTAAATAGAAGCGAATAAAAAATTATCTGATCGAGCTTGAAAGCTGAATATTCATAGATAAATTAGAACCACAACCATCCAAAATAATCCTCAGGCAGAGATGGAAGCTACCATGAAAAAAGACAGAGAAACGTTCAGAAAAGACAAAATGTGGAAGAAATAGGAAATAAAAAAATGCAGCTGATTAATGATGTAAAGAAAAAATGTTTTAGAAATGAATTAAAGAGAGCAGTGAGATGAGGCTTTACTCCCTTGATTATTAAATTTAAGAAGTCACTAATTAGTTTTACATATCGTTAATTATTCTAAATGATTAATTTACCTAAAGCTACTGACCAAATAGAAATATTATTAAAATTTTTACCACATGTTTTAATATTAAGAGTAAATAAATTTTTAATCTTGGCTCCTGCTGTGCATGTCTTGCAGTCTGTGTTACAATTTTAACTTTTTGAATAAATTTTATTAAATAAATTATTCCTACTAAGATTATTTAAAATATATATTTGAAATATTTCCTTTAAAAAATTTAAATCTTAATAAATATAATTATTTTTATTTATAATAAATTAGTAGCAAATGACAATGTTCGAATTATATAAAATTATTTTTTTCCTTTTTCTCTATTTTAAAATTTAATAGTCTTTTTATCATTTTAGATATATAAATAATTTATCTTTGGAGATTAAATTATTTAAATTTATATCTTAATTAGAATCGATAAATTTACTATTATATATTGTTTGTACTATGATTAATTTTAATTTATTTATAATTCAATTATAGAACTGGATTTTTATTATGACTATTGTAATTACAAAATATATTTAGGTAGATTTTTTATTTAAAAAATAAGTGTTTTAAATAAAGAAATTGAGAAGAATATAACTATAACTTTATGAAATAAAGAGCCTCTAATACCTTCTTACTATATCAATATTTGTAAATACAATTAAATAAGTTTCATTTAATGACAATAGGAGACATATAATATTATTCTCGAAATAAAGAACATTAACATTAGAGAAATACAATATACATTTTTTATTCTTCTTTCTCTAATATTAAGAAATAAAATTTCATAATTTTCATTTTAAATGGAGTGAAATATATTTAGTCAAAATAGTAGAAACGTTCATTTTTTTATCTTGTTAAAATTCTAAAATCATCACAGTTAAATACATGGACTGAGAAGAAAGTTATACAACTATATTAAGATAATATCTTTTATTTTTTTTTAGGCTCTAGAGCTTGATAATTAAATAGGCAGAGTGCAATTAATTAACGAAAAAAAGAGAATCAAGACTTAACTTTTTTCCGCCAATAAAGTTTAAGTTTTATAAATAAAACTCCTTTATTCATTTAAGACTGAAAATAAGGGTAAATAGAGAAGGAAATGAATAAAGTACAGATAAATATACTTACCAGTTGTTGATTGAGGAAACTTTTTTATCTTGTTGGCTAAAATTTTTAGAGATGGTTAAAAATTAATTTTAATTTGTAGAGATGGTTTTCGTTTCAAAGTTTAATAATCCTACTAATGTTTTTTATACTGCTGGAATCAATTTTAATTTCTGATAAGATAATATTCTTTAATCAATATTTTTTTCTCACAATTTCTATTTTAGCAATTAAACTTGATATCTATATTCTTAAGTACTTTTTTCCAATCTAAAATGAATCAAAGGGGTTTAAGGAATTTAAGAGTTTTGAATATTTTAGTGATAATATTAATACATTCTTGAAATTATTTATAGTAAAATAAAAAGAAATAATTTATGGATACAATTTTACAAAATTGTCGTTTTTTGAATAAAAATGCAGTCTGTGTGACAAGCTACACATTTATTTGTAGTGCTATCAGGATATTACCCATCAGGACAAGTAGCATAGCACACACTAGTAGATTTAATCACAAATAATTTATTAATTAGATTTTAATTTGTATATATATTTAAAATTTAACATTTATCTTATTCTAGAAAAAAAAGTATTTATAATGTTATGTTAAATTCTGAAAGAAAATATAGAAATAGGTTCAAGTTTTCAATTTTACGTTCATTAAAACAATTCTATATTTCTCTTTTAATTTTAAAGAAATTAAGTTGTCAGAATGTATCTTGTTTTTAATTATTTTATATTTTAAAGTTAAATTTGTTTTCTTCCTTAATATTTTATGAAATTATTCTTAGTGAGAATTGTAAATATTAATTTACTCTCATTATATTGAGTCATGATAAATGCTATATATTCAAGCAAAAATTAAGCCTTATTTCAATATAAGTTTTTTATTAATAATAAATTGAAAAATAAATGAGGATTCTACTTTTAAAATAAATTTAACTCAAAATCTATTTGATTTTAGCCTTTCAAAGTTAAGCATGTAGTATTACCAAAATAATTATTTTTGAATATAATTAAAATGAAACTTCAAATGAATTAGAAATAAGTTTTGTCATTAAAATAATTTTTTGAGAAAAAACATTCTTCTCTATGGGCATTTTACTCTATAAAATATTATCAAAAATATTTTGCTTAATTTTTTAGTACCCTTTTTTAAGTAAAAATGTAAAATTAAATACAATATTATTTTAATTTTAATTTAAGATTTCTAATATTTTTATGATTTATAAAGAATTCCCACATTGAAAAAGAAGAATAAAATTAAACTAACATTAATTTCAATTATTTTTTGAAATGCATACTTTTTAGTAAATTTTAAAAATTTTTTTAATATATCATATTTGATTTATATTTAAAAAGATTTGTGAGTTTTTATTGAAGAAAAAATCCATTATGACATGCTTAGCAATTGTTACTTAATGGACCATTGCACTTACTGCAATATGGATGACATTTAGTTAATATTATTTTTTTAATTTTAAATAGTAATATATCTACCATATTACTATATTTTTAATTTCGAACATACTTAAGTAGCAGTTCCTTAGATGGTTTCTGATTTATTGTAATAACCTTAAGTTGATGTCCCCACTACGATGGGATCTTTAATAGTTGAATGTTAATTTTAATAATTATTGTATTAAAAATATTTAAAAATTATTAATATATATATATATCTGTACAATCATTAACACAATTAGTACCGGGATGAAATATTTTGGTTGGCTTGCAAGTCAAGCATTCTTTGTTTGTTGGTCCAAAACATTCTTGGCATGCAGAGTCACATACTTCGCATTTGTCAGTTGATGAAATTTTATATTATATAATAACTCTTATATTTGTGATATTACTTTTAAAAGTCTTAACAATTATTCTTTTTTATTTAATAATAGTAAAATGACTTGTAGTACATGCCGGAAACACAAGTGCAATTTCCAAAAGTTTAACTATAGAAAACATTTGCTGGAGACACAGTTCTAGCACATATGATACAGTCATCTTTTGTAGGTCCATCACACATTCCGCAGAAAGAGTGACATTTGTCACAATTTTCTCCATATTCATTCAATTTACACATACTCAAGCATGTATTTTAAAGATAAATATAAATAAATTTATCTTTGAAATTTAATTCTAAAATTGATTATATTGATTAAAATCAAAAGTTTAATTTTTATTTATTATATCATTTTTTATCAATAAATTACATTCTTCCTTGTTTTTTAAATGTTACTTAATTTGATAAATTTATGTAAGAATGCATTAAATTTAATTTAAAAATTTAGTTTCATGATAATTATTCAAAGGAAGTTACTACTTCATATAATTATGAAAAAATCTAATCGAATATTTTAGAAACAATATCTTAAACTAAAATATTTTATAAAATAAATTAACTGTAAAAATATGATTATTATTATTTACTATTAGAGAGGTTAGACTATCAATGAAAAAAGAAAGCTGATGTGGTCAAAAGAATAGGTCCTAGGGAGGAGCCATTGCTTCAGTAGCTAAAAAGACAGAAGGTTGGCTCTGAAGCCTAATTCTTTAATTTTTTTTGTGAATTAATGATGACTTCAACTCTAAGGATCTCAATGCTTACGACATTAAGATAACCACTTAAAACTCCTGCATTAAAAGTGCAAAGACGATTTCTGGAAACCTACGATGAAGACTAAATAACAAAAATAAAAGTAAAATTATCGATAATAACTGGAGGCGAGGGATATGCCCCTATCTAACACTCTATTTTCAGGTAGACACCGAAGTTATAGCCTGAAGTATACTAACAGAATATTTTTAGAACAAATTAATAATAATATTATATTAGACAGATTCGGGCTTGGCTGGTCCTGGGAATTGACCATTTAGGACTTGTGGTGAAAGTGGTAGCAGCCTAGTTCAATTCCCTCAATCTCCTGGCCTTTGTGCCAAAATTCTGAACTGCCACACTGTACTGTCTGTGTCTATATCCGACTGTGTATGGGAAGAATTTATCGAGACCAGTCAAGCTCTACTCAATCAAGATCTAGAGTTCAGGAAGCACTATAAAGAGTATTGATATAAAAGCTTACCTTGTCTTGAATGTTTGCCTTGACATATTCAATGTTCTGATGGCTCAACAGGGTGAAACTCCATTTCTAATAATAATTAATTAATTATAAATTGATTAATAATTATACATTCCCTTTTAGTTACTCTCTTCTCTTCTCTACTCTATATTATTATATTAATATATATATTTACTAGAATTGTTGATTTCTTGATTTTTTTATTCTTTTGTCTTAAACAATTATCTAAATCTCTTAATTAATTATAATTTTATATCTCACTTAGAAAATAATGTTTAGATATTTAAACTCATTAAAACAAGTTGCTTAAAAATAAATAAAGCTAATTAAGTCATTTGATCGTGAACATAACAATTTAATGATTTAATGTATAGTTATAGTACTTAGATATAGTCTTAATAACCTCATTATCAGCTCATTTTCCATCATCATGTTAATCATGATCTATTGAGCTTATCTCGAAAGTGTTTCTCGTTCACATCTTCACCTTTTCTAAGCGTCAATAAAAATGGCGATTCATGATCATACGTTCAAACTTTAGGCACATCTCGATTTAAAAATGCTAATCTCATGATCAGTTGACAGGGAGGTTCTCCATTTATTAAGTGAAATTTTAATAAATTAGACATTTTAATAAATTAAATCAGGCAAGGTCTTAAATAATAAGTATTAGTTTAAAATTAATTTAAAAATCGTTAGGGATTAAAATTGCTAGTTAAGACTTTTATCATTAAAAATTAAACATGATGATGAATGATTTAAAATCAAATAAATTTAACATATCACTGTTTAATACTAAAATCAAACCATCATTTTAGTCGTGACGTAGACGTATCTGAGTGAGTTGACGTGGCAAACTTCTGTGACGTGGCAGTCGTAAAGTAGAAAACTCCGAAAAAACCAATCTCGCTATTGCCTAGTCTTCTCCCAGATCAAGATGTCACCACGACAGAGCTTGTGGTATTCGATTTGGTGATAGAAGGTGGAGAAAAACGCTTATCGGTCCCACCGCTGCTGGGAAACATAATCCCTGTCCTTTCGCTGTGGTAGCTTTAGTACCCTAACCCGGTGTGGGAGAAAAATCCTTATCGTTGGCTTCGATGGTTCCGTCTTCTCACTTTTGAAGGCAGAGCGTACCCTCATCCTGCTCCCTATTACCTAGGAATTTGAACTCAAGCCAGGAAGCTCATCTATGCAAGGAAATCCTTAGCGTGCAGACGACTCGAAGAGTCTAGGATCTGACAGATTGAACCCCGCCGACTGGCCACTCATGTGTTGCGCCCAGCAACCCCCTACCTGCCCTCGGTAGGCCTTAGTGTAGTAGAAAGCTTTATCAGAATGTCTCCAGCCTCGGGCCCCTGTATGTCACCATATCCTTATAACTTTATAATTTAATTAATTTTAAACTAATACTTATTATTTAAGACCTTGCCTGATTTAATTTATTAAAATGTCTAATTTATTAAAATTTCACTTAATAAATGGAGAACCTCCCTGTCAACTGATCATGAGATTAGCATTTTTAAATCGAGATGTGCCTAAAGTTTGAACGTATGATCATGAATCGCCATTTTTATTGACGCTTAGAAAAGGTGAAGATGTGAACGAGAAACACTTTCGAGATAAGCTCAATAGATCATGATTAACATGATGATGGAAAATGAGCTGATAATGAGGTTATTAAGACTATATCTAAGTACTATAACTATACATTAAATCATTAAATTGTTATGTTCACGATCAAATGACTTAATTAGCTTTATTATCAATAATTAAACATTTTATACAGAAAAAAATTATTAACAAAACTCAAGATAAAATAAAAATATTTCTTTATTCTTATAGATATTTAAATTAATAACAAGAATATTTTTTGATTTGTAATAATTTTATTTATTTTTTTATTGCTAATAACTATAAAATTTGAAAATAAATAATTTCTATTAATTAAATAGTTTATTTGTAATATAAAAACTTAAGCATGTCTTAGTTTAATTTAAATTTAAATTATTAATTTATTTTATTTTTGTTTCCGCTGGACATTAACTACACTAGGCTTAATTACCTAGTTTTGTACAGCCAGCTGCATTATTAATATATGCCACCCTGCCTTCATCGACAAATTTCCATTAATAAGATAATAAATCTTTTTTTTATTAGAAAATTGCTAATAAAATTATAATGTAAGCGTGATTTAAATTTCGCGAAGTTGTATATTTTGAGAGATTTATATATAACAGATTTGAAAGCACCAACCATGAACTTGGATGAGTTAGTAAATCTTAATGGATTTTGTCCAAATTATCCTCTAGGATCTAGTTAAGCTTAAAAAAAATAAATTACTTGACCATCGCATTAGTGCCTGAAATGAACTCCCCATCCGTTTTGCCAGAGAGTGTATTATAATAATTAAAATTATTAGCAATAGATTTAGTTTTAATGAGTGATTGATATATAAAATTTAGAAATAATAGAATTTAATTAAATTTAATCATATAATCAAAAATGTGATTAATAATAATGATTTTGGAAATCAATCAAATTATAATATGAAGTAAATTATACTTATTTACTAAATAAATTTAGCTGGACTTTGCTACAGGGGGTACAATTAATTACATCACTAAGCTTGATATATGACCTTTAGTTTTTGCCTTAATATTAACTTAAAAAATCTTTTAAAATTTTAAAATAAATACCTCACTACAGGCATACGATTAAATAGTACCCCAACTAGTATAATCAAATTCCTTGCTTATCAAATATCATAATGTCAAGGATTCCTATTTGGCAAATTTATTATTTAATGATAATTAAATTTAAATTATTTTCTCATATCAATTGAACTTAGGCAATATTAAAATTGTAGATTCATAATTTACAAAATGCTAGTAATTATTTAAATTCTGTTTATATAAATGAATAAAATTAAATATTTATATTAATTTTTAAATACAATTTACGATATTTTATTATAAATATAATTTTTATTGTTCATTTTTATAATATGCTGAAACTGCTAGTGATAACTTTTTATCAAATTAATTTAAATTTTCTTTTAATGATGCAAAATGCCATTTTTCAGTAGTTAAGAAATTAGTAATAGCCATATCAGATCTCTAATTACAATTATCATCAAAACATACTGTTGATTTCCCCCATTAAAATCCCATAACTTCTTATCAGATGTCTTAGGGATCTTATTTATAAAGTATAGTTGAGGTCTTATATTTTTTTGAAGATGAATAAGACCAATTTTCAAATGAGAAATAGAAATTCGCGAAATTTAGGGGATATTTACGGTGAGAAATATTTCGAGTTATTGCTAGGCTTAGGGTGCGGTACAAGTATTAGCATAGACTGTTAGGCCAGCACATCCAAGCTTTTTGCCTGAATTCCTTAAACAGTTAAGCCCCACTTCTTTTTAAGTTTTTTATTTTAATTATAATATTTGGCATTACCCTTAAATTAAACAAAGTTTTCACAGTAATTCTATCGAATAATTGAAACTATCCAAGTGATTGAATGGAGATGGCTATTTATAATGACTTCAAGTTTATATACGCTATGCATATTTGTTTAACTTTAATATTTTTATTAATTTATTATGCTAAGAATGAAATCAAAGCAGTCCATGTCTAAAATTATTAAAGTTGTCTCTGTTGTTTTTATGATTTATAATTAATGATACATGGCTATAAAATTATGTTTAACATCCTCGTTTAATTTTGAACTAAAGAAGTTCAATGCATAGAGCTTTTAAATAAACTAAGAGAGAACGGATCGTCTTGTTTTCTAATTACATCTCTGTTAATAAACTAACTAGGAAATAATATGAATAGAAAAATAATTCTCCTGTTTATTACATTTCTTATAGCCCAAAATTTAAACATTAAAGAATTATATAAAATTTAATCAAGGCTCACTTCAAGAGACTACTGCTGTTTTACCTTATGCTTGACTTGCTAATAAACGCAGTTGACTTTGTTTCAAAATAGCTGTATTAGAGTAAGAATAAATAAAGACAACAATTTGTACGAGAGAAGGTAGAAAGACTGTTTTTAAATAGATATTAGATTTAAATAAATGAAAAATTTTATCTCTTAAAAGCATAAAGTTTCCTATATTATTCCTTTTGGTCATAATGATCTCATTTCTTTTCTTTTAACCAGCAATAGCATCGATCTTCATTTGATTAGATTATAAAAGCTTCTCTTTATTAATTAATGATTAATTTGAGATATTTTTTCCTCAGTGAACTTTTGCATTGACTTTAATTATTGATAAAACATATCTAGGTTTACCTACAAATTTTTGAATCAATTATATAAAAGTATAATTTAAATTTGAATAGGAAGTTGATAAAAGTTTAATTTAAATTCAAATCTTTAATTAATTATTATAGGAATTTGGTTGCTTTTCATTTTTTACACGAAGTACATATATATATAAGGGCTCCTATCACAAAACAGAAAGCTACCAAATCTCAAAGGTCAGTATTTAAACATTTTATTAACATTAATCATTTTAAAGTTTTATTCTTAACTGTATCTCTAGCTATACTCCATGCAAGACCCCTACTCAAACGTAATGGATGACCACTAACAATACACAGCCTCGCCATCAGTGCAGCTGTCGCCCTCCGTGCTGCCCCCGGGGGTGGGGAGTGACCATAATCAAGAGCCAACGATGAGCTGGTCAGTGCTGGCCCCCAAGTTGACATGCTTGCTAGCGAACATCAGACATCAAGAACACAACACGAAGAGCATCTTAGCTCTAATATCGACCCTCTACGACCCCCACACCATCTACTGCCTCCAGGATCGCATCCAGCAGACCGTGGAGTGCCATCTGGCCATGAGACGGCTGACATTCTCGTTGAGGACGCCCAGCAAGAAGGGGGAGGAGGCCATTGGAGACTTGAAGATTAAGGAAGATGTCAAGTACTAATCACTTACTACATAGGACGCGCCCAAGGCAAGAGGTGGGGGCCCTATATAGTACATGGTCAACAAGAAGCGACAGATATCCACGATTGGTCGACACCTGTTCACATCATCTCAATAAGAATTCATTCATACTGGTCACTCGCCCTCAGTGGTGCCCTTCAACGAATGTGCCGATCCGTTAGAGAGTGTATCTTCATAGGGTGGTGACTTACTGTATGAATAGAGAGACGTTAGAAAACACGAAATAATATCAAAAAGTAAAAAATAATTAATAGATGATCAACTACTTAGAGCTAAGTATTAAAAAAAGTTAAGAATACTTAACAGTCAAAAGTCATAGAGATGGGACGCTAAGCTGTTGAAGGTGTATGTATGACCTTCCCATTTACAGCAAGAGTTCCAAGCCATTGTGAAAGACATTCTAAAAGACATCACTCTAGAAGAGAAACAAGAGCAGCAAGCAATCAAGAGATAACTAACCCTTGTAATGAGGCTGATAAAAGAGTCCAGGTAATGCAAAGAGCACCTCCATCCTAGTGATGTTCTACATTCTTTCGAGTGCCGTCGAAGATTTCTTAGTACCAGGTCATTCCAGAAAAAGAGCTCCTACAGGCTCACAGTGGCCTGCCATTTAACCCAGGGGAACGAGGCATTCAAAGATAAAGCCCTACAGCGCCTTTACAAGATACTCAACAAAATGCAGCGAAACGAGAACGATGGGACGGCCAAAACCATGGCTGAGGCTTTCACTGACTCGCTGAAAACTAACACATACTCTAAAAGGACCCTGCGGCTCGTGCACCGCAGCCGCCTGATAGATTTAAGAGACTTGTAGTAATGCTTTTTAGGAGAGATTGGGTTCCTTCTACTGTGTCCCAGAGCACCAAACTATATTCAGCTATAGAGTCTGTATAGTGTGAGTCAGGTGATAATCTTCCTCAAACAAATGTTCCTCTTTAACTCACTAATCCCTAACCCACTTAATCTGACACCCCAATGAAAGGTGTTGAGGTGACGGAAATGAATTATGAGGAGACTCAAGACAAGTAGACTATTGCTTGTATGGGAAAGAGTAGCTTCGAATATAAGCACAATAATCTGTGTCACTCTGCCCCCTAATAGTTCGAACTGACACTCTATTGCACTAGCAACATATTGTGAGCAATGTGATCACCACGAACTGCCTGCGCAAGGAGATCACCTGTCTGATGCGGTCCCTCAAGAATAGCAGTGAGTGGATTGAAGGCACAACCAATGGCGACGTGCCCTAAGATGAATTATCACCTCATTAGTAGCCGGTTGGAGATCCATACTTAAGTCAAAGAAGCACGACGCCAATTAGTAGTTGTTGACTGAAGACGAGGATGCACTCGGGTGCAAGGCTTTATGTATTGAAGCAGTCCTCGACCCCCTTTCAAAGAGCACGATCTCAAGGAAGGAATAACTTATCACCATGCCCCAGAATGTGTAGAGCAGAGCTCTGGCTAGGCGACACAACGTGGCTTTTCTTGTAGGCCAGTTGAACGACCTTCAGATGACCATCAGCTCTTGTGTACATATTGTGTAGCGCATCGCACACTCTGCATTGGTCGAGTAATTTGAGCTCAATCTCGCACAACTCTTATGTCTAGAGATGATTACCAAGAACGCTTCGCACTCACTTGCCAAGTAAAAGAAGAATAGCGACCAAGCTATCAAGATGAGGACTGTGAAAGTCTTTGACAAGGGATGGGCAATTAAAGCGAGGCAACTCGCTTACATGGAGGTCCTTTAACAGCTTGACCACAGCTATGGGTATGTACTGCGTGGTAGCCAGATAATGCCCAGTACCATAAGGGCGGCAGCAGAGTGGATTGGGGAAGTCCTTAAAGCTATTTATGAAATGCTTTAGCTTGAATCGAAAGCCCTCGATCCCAAATACATAATGCTATTCGGACAATGCAACGTCTCGTAGGTTCTCTCTTCACGAGCGTTCCTCTTGGAGCACGCCGACTGCCGTCATGTGGAGTATGACAAAAGTCTTGAGATTACTTATTCCAGGTTACCTGCAGACAAACTGTCTCGGAAGACATCGCACGAAGAGCAGAAGTGCTAAGATAATGAAAGAGAGCGTGGAGATACAATTCCTCTCACACCCCAACTCGAAGACCAGGATGCACTTACTCATGTCAGCATGAATGTAATAGATGAAAGAGAAGGCACAAGCAAAGAGGGAATTGTAAGAACTGAAGTCGTAAGAATTGCAATGGGCTCGCCTGCAGTTGTGAACGATGAACATGGTGAGGCAGTGATAGAGGTGGAACTGCCTCAAAAACTACAGGAGCTATGATTATCATAGATTGAATTCACTTATTACTCTATGTGAGTAGATCAGTTCTTTCTCCCTATGTTTAAACATTAACATGCTATTATTACAGAAACTATCCCGCAACTTGATGTGCGTAATTTCATACACCTTATCCATAGAAAGGAAGATAAGCTTCCCTGTTTATGCTTTTCTAACTTTAATAAAAACTCTTGCTTAATATCCTTTCTCAACTATTCAGCTATTGATGTTGCTATTATCTTCATATATAGTGAGTTCTTCCTGCTTCATTTATTCCCTTCATTATAACATGTATGCTTATTCATGTATGAGATTGTGATTAGAGATTTAATGAACTTAGTAAAGATAAATCAAATACAGACCCCATAATTAAACATTGGGTTGTGCTAAACTAAATACTCAAACCTGGTCGAGATGCCTCTCCACAATGAGCTTATGCGCTGATTTACTTGAGACAGCATCAGATATTGAAGAGTGTCTTGTTAAGACTCTGCGACTACAATGGATGGCTCTCCTGGTTCGGCATTGGTTGTTTGTTTTCACTCACGGTGGCCGCCATTCGCGGCAACTGTCGCTACTGTGGCATTTGTGCATGGTCCATCTTGAGTCTCTTCACTTGGAGCATGTAGTCGTGCTTGTCTTGGCGTAGCAGTAACTCCTCATCCTTAGTCTCCTCTAGCTCTTCGCGGGTGCGTCTTCTTTTGGATGTTTGCTTCAGCGTCGAACCGCACGACGATTGCCCTCTATTAGTAAGTCATTTAACATGGATGTACTTACGGGGAACGTTTAAGCACCTCATCAAAGCATCAGCGAATTCAGGTCGCATTGTAACGTTTAACTGTCGTTGCTCAATCTGGCGAGCGCTTCTCTTCTAAAGAGCTAAATCGACTCGCTCCTAAAGCTGGTCAGGTATGACTGTATTCAGTATATCCCCTAACCATTGCCTGTCTAGCTTCCTCCAGTCTCGGAGGTCTGGGAGGAACTGGAGCACCTCCTCATGCTATGTCGCCATCTCTAGCATGCTGGCTACCGTGAGGCCCTAGAGGTATGGTATGGCGGAGAATTTCATCTGGTCCCTTCTGATGTACTACTCAAAAGAAATGTTAGATAGACCTTTGACAAATATCTTACATTCTTATCTCCCCTCAAGATAGAACTGAGGAAGTATGAGTTGGTCTGCTTTAGGCTGGGCAAGTGAGCCACACCGTCCTGCGTGAGAAATAGGTGCATGTCCCTCTTGCTGGTAAGCTTGGTCTGCACGTCCAAGTAGTTCAGTTGTGGCTATCCCTACATTAAACTTAGTTATTCTTATTGTGAACTTACGCAAGAATCATGAGTGAAGTCCTTGTGGGTTAAGGAATCCCTAATAGCACCTTAAGGTATTCCATTTAATTTATTAATTATTTCTCGTTTTAAAGATGAAAATCCACCAGGGGAGAAACTTGAAGAGGATAGAAAAAGAGAACTAGCCACTAGAGCGGGTGGACAACCCCTCAAACGAAATCCACTAGAGTAATGCAAGCATGTCATAGGTAGAAATGGCTCCGAAGAAGAAAAACAAGAAGACACCCAAGCCTGAGAAATCTGATAAGGTGTGAAAAACTGATTGTACACAACAAAACCCCAACCCCAAGGCCAGGAAAGATTAGGAGTTTATCACTACCACCCTAATTCATGACCTGATACCTACAGAATCAGACGTTTAGGTCAATCAAAACCCCAAAACCCCTTAGTGAGGTTTATAAGTGCTTTGATTTGTAGGGTATAGTTGGGGTCTTATTGGGGTTAGTAGAGAAAACGCAGGTTTTATGTGAATTTAATAATATTTAATGAGTATTAGTGTTCTTAATTCAAACGAATTTTATTTGCTTGTCTTTGTTATATCTCTGGAATCTTGCTCTCTTATGTGGCACAAGTATGTCATCCAATGTTTACCTTGGATAAGAGGGAGCACTGATTATTATCATCTCAACTATCATTTTTATTTCCTTGCATACATTTTCTTACTTAATATGCTTTTAAGCTAAACAGATTGATTATTTTTCAAACTTTGTACCAAAGTAAGCCATACTTTCCATATCACTCTCTAATATAATAGCTCCGATTGCCCATACATCCCACTAAACAGAGCCATTAGTCCATTTCTCTCTGATTGGGAAGTATCCAGGTGTCCCAAGAACCTTTGCCAAGGTTACTATCTCTTATATTAATGCTCTATTGAAATCTATAACAATTACTTCAAAAGGGCAGAGGTTTATCATAACATTTTCTGGCTTCAAATCTCTATGAACATATCCAAGTTCATGTAACTCCTTGACACCCTATATCATATCTGATAGTATTTCATTCAAATCATCTGGGTATCTGTTATGATTCAGATAATCTCTCAGAGTCATTTCATATTTCTTAAGCCTTAATGTGATATAGCCGTAGCTTAAAATGACACCATTTAGCTTAAGCAAGTTCTTGCAATCTCTTCTCTGAGCCTCTCTAAGAATCATGTATTCGTTAGCAAACTCATTTTGGTACTGCTCATTCTTAAGTAGATAGCTGTAAGGATACACCTTGTATGCATAGTCATCAATTACAATAAGTTTTGGTTTTACAGTAACGCTTATTTGCAAATAGTTATCAATACAACTGCTAATATCAATTGCATTTAATGCAGGTATGTTCAAAGCTTTGGCTTAGAAGCATGCTAATATAGTGTTGCCTACCGGTTGATTCATCAACTCATGCAGCCTCTATCTCTTGAGTCTCTCCTGTTAATCTCTTTATGACTCAATAGTATTTGATTTTCTCTTGGCAGGTATAAGCTTTTATGTTTCTTTATCTTGAATCAAGAACTCGCTTAAGTGATGCTTTTGCATATGTTTCTTCACTTTTGCTGAATGGGTATAGGACTTCATACAAGTTGTGCATTAATATCTACCATCGATTTTATCATGCTTGAAATAGATCTTAGCTCTACCAGAGTGTATTTCTTTGATGTGCCTCTTCAAGCTAGAATCAGTTGAGAAGAAATTTTAGCATTCATCACATTATATTGCTTTAATTTTTTCTACTGGGAGCTGTTCTCTTAACTCCTCAACATCTTCGATTAGCGTTTAAATACCCATCTCTGCTCTCTGCTTCCTGATATTTATTTCTATAACAAACACCTCTGATTCAAACTCAAGAGCTTTAAGCTCTGGTTCCTTTTCAATGTAGATGATCTCTGGCTTCTTAGTTTAGCCAAAGTTTAGCTAAGATTATCCACTGCCAAGAGAGACTGCTTTGCGATTTAAGTTAGCCGCCATGTTTAAATTCAAATTTAAATTTCTATTATTAATAAGTAAAAACCTCACTGGCTATACTAACTTTGTATAGGAGCTGGCACTGCAACAACAATGGTTGATCTTAGGTGTTAGACATCATATTTATACTTAGTTTATAACTATAAATTTTCTAATTTTATGCTTAATATTTTTATTTTGGTACCAACTGAGAATAAATTCAGGTTGGTACTGGTACCAATTAGGTTTTGAACCATTTTGGAACTTTTCCATTAAAACCTTATTAGGTTAAAACTAAGTACAATTAAGTTTTGGTACTATTAATTTGGTACCAATTAAAATTAAACTGATTTAGTACCAGTACTAATTAAATTTAAACAAAATTTGTACTAATTTAATGGAACTAAATTGAAAAAAATGGAGCTCAATCTCTGAAGTTTGTTACAGCTTTCTCCACGTATCTTTACCAGGTTGACCTCCTATAAGATGCCCATATTTAATACTAGAATTTTAACAGTAGGATCCAGAACTCTATATATTAAAATTTGAAATTCAAAAACAAGAGAAGGAACAAGGATGGAATCTATAAGTACTGCAATGAAGAGGGTCAAAGCTTAAAAAATTCTCAAGATTTAGAAGCAAGGAAGATCTCTATCGATACCTCACTCAGCATGGTAAGCATATGACATATATTTAATCACATACTATAGTGGGTTTATTCCTTCCAACGATGGAAGGTACCAAAATTTGATTCTTAAAAGTTATTCTCTGTGATGAGAAGAAAGCCTTCAAAAACAATGAAATAAAGTTGATAGATATACCAAAATACCTAGAGATTTCAGTCACTAATCTATACGAGGACGCGATGATTGATGAAGAGTTGGTAGTTTATATTCCTACCAAGAAACAACTCTCTAACAAACTTCCAGAAAGGAGCTTCTTCTTTGGTGTTCTTGGCACTTTAAGAGAGAGTTATCTCAGAGAGATCATTGAAGAAGCTCACAAGAAACGTTGCTCTATTTCTCCTGAAGATCAAAAGAAGCAAGTCATACTAATAAGTGAGACCTGGCTCGCA
The DNA here is from genome assembly GCA_000711775.1 of Oxytricha trifallax. Taxonomy (NCBI): domain Eukaryota; phylum Ciliophora; class Spirotrichea; order Sporadotrichida; family Oxytrichidae; genus Oxytricha; species Oxytricha trifallax. The sequence continues at coordinate 3,572 of ARYC01019105.1, read as the reverse complement.
GAGCTTAAGAAGCATCCATTCCTCTCTAGTAAGCTTTGACATATAACTTTGTAGGGAAACCTGGAACTGGTATATTCCTAATGAAAGAGCATGCTAAGGTTCACAGAGAGAGGAAGTCATAGACTATTCATTAAGTGAGCAAGAGACTTTATAAAGATTTTTAAAAGCCAGATGAAATGAACATAGATTCAGGAGCTGGCACTAAGAGAAGAAATATGGGCCTAAGCAAGCCATAAGAAGAGGATAAAGGAGAAGCCTAATCCCTTTCTGGGTTAATTTAATATGTGAACTTATTCATTCATTTAAATCTAAAACTTATTTATAAACATTCATTCTTCCTTCTCTCTCACAAACTGTTGTCTTATCTATGCTTATTCTCTTGCAGCTACTCTGAATTAAGTCTACTGTATCTATAGGCAAGTCATGCATTAGGTGATATGGCAGTAGTTTCTTGTATTGGGTCTTTATTTATCTCCAGTAGAATTCAATTCCATTAAATTAAGGGCTGTAAGGAACGTTGTATACAGGAGTTATGTTTAGCTCTTCATAAGCTTTCTTAGACTCCTTAGTCTTATGAACTGAGAGGTTGTCAACAAACAGGATGATCTCTGAATCATTGTATTTAAAGAAAAATAAGTTATTTAAGAGTGGAATTTTTAATTAATCAATTGAATATTTAAGACAATGATTATTAAAAATTGGCTTAATTTAGTAATTGTACAAAGCTGCTCAATTGCATCGGGATTGATTTCTGAACGACCAAATCATCATTCTCTTGACTTCCCAAGTCACTTTTATTTAATGATGCCTATTAACTAACTGTGTACTTATTAGACCATATTCTGAGAATTTCCAATCTATTTAAACTAATCTTATATATATTTTAGCTTTATTAATGATTAAGTTAACTTAATTGCCTATTAATGCTTGATAATATAACAATAGTCCTCTCATCTCATAAATCATAAACATATAAAAACAAACAAGTTCTCGAAAGGATTGTTGGCCTAGTGACATAACCATTAGGGTATTAAACAATAAGCTGAGTCTTTTGGACAAGCATGGGGCCCCTCTAAATAATTAAGTTAATTATCTGAAAACTCACATTTAAATACGAACCAGAGTAGACGAGATCGCCTCATATATTCAGGCAATTCTTTCAGCTTGCCTAATCCCAGCAATGACTATAGAAGTCTTATAGATGAGAATCTTTCGTCTGCTTTCAATAAAAGTACCAAGAGATCTTAGAGAAATTCCTCGAATAGAAGGGGTTTATTGCAATTGAGACAAGGAAATTTTAATTAAGTTTGAATTGAGAACTGCATATTTAATAATAATAATTTAAATTTAATTAAGTCAAATTCTTAATTGCCCGCCTTTAATATGCAAATAACTTAAAACTTTACAAACCTACCTGATCAGCTTCGCGATAGCAACCTATCTATTCAGAAAGTACCATCCATTTAATAGAGTGAATGCAATTCATTAAGAAGCTCCCTCAAATCTCTCCCTCTATCTCATTAAGAGAATATGAAAGCTACCGAAGAAATGCAGCAAGATAATTTGACACTGTAAGCAAGAGAGGACGAAGGCCAAAATATGAAGGAGCTCAATACCCTGAGCTCGTAGATAAAGCAAAGCTCATCTTGCCTCATCACAATTATGATATTGATTAGATATTGGCAATGGATGAATTCAAGCCTCTAATTGGAAGCAAGGATATATCCAGATTTGTGAACAAGTTCATCTTAAATAAAACTACTCAAAGTCAGGCTAAATCCGTAAAAAATGTTAAAATCTGCTCTCTTAATGACCCTGAGAAAAATTTGCCGCCAAAATCAAAAGCAGCGAGTGACCATTTGAATAATTTGAAAAATGTAGATAGTAACGAAGGCTAGTTAGAAGCTCATAATTCATAAGTAAACTATGGAGCTAAGATTTAATCAGAATTACCTCAATTTACATTCGAGAGTACATGATCTTAAAGCCTAACGAAAGGCAAGACTTTATTTGGAAAATTTTTAATAGAAACAGTCTGAGTTTCTTGGAGTTCTTGCAAAATCTCAAAACAGCTTGCTCCGAAAATCTTTATGAGGATATGTTTCGAATAATATTCGAGCTAAATTAAAGAGTCCAGGCAAGTTTACAGATAAAGACAAGGCTTTTTGTTTCTTCTCTTCTCTACTTCGGATACGAAATCATCGAGGTTGATGACTCTTTGTTGAGGAGCGCCTTAGCACTACTAGCTTAAAGGCCAAATACAGAATAAGCTCTTGGTCTAGCGAATTATATATTTATTAATGAGCCTGACTACTTGTTAAAACTTCAAGATGAGCTCCAAAAGCTTGACAAGACCAATATTGGAATCATCCCACTAATGATAGGGACGTTCTAACAGCTCAAAATAGACTCCTAAGCAGTCCGTCTATTGCCTAACACACTCCTTAGTCTAAATAAAGCCTTCATATAAGTACTAAAAGAGGATTAAGGCCTGAGACTAATAAGAGATGTGCCTATAAATGTGGTTGGTGACTTTATACAAATTTGTGCCTTGTCAAGATCCTCATACTAAAAACTTGACAATTTTATTCAAACGATTGACTGAAATCTTTGTTTAAAAATGGGACTTCATTGATCAGGATGATTTCATACTATACCTTTAATATGTTTCATTTGAGCTGAAATAAAGAAACCCACTCTGGGTCTCCAAGCTAGATGACATATCTGATCTAGGGAAAAACCTTGCTTTCATACAATTTGAGAAAGGTGTAAGAAACAGAAGGGATGTAATTTAAGACTGCTTAAAAGCTGACTTCACAAAGTTAAACTAGCTTCTTAATATTCCTAACAAGACTTGTGATTTTAACGTAAATGAGTAGAAGAAACTGTTAAGTCAGTTTAAAAAACTTAATCTATTATCGTTGTCAGTGAATTAGTTTGTAAAATCTGTAAGCTTAAAAGCTTTTACTGATTCGAGGCAAATGCTCAGACTCTAACAGATATTGGGATTCAAATTTCTTACGCTACAAAGGCTTTGCATCAATTATTTGTTGTGGGAAGATACCTAGTATTCGTTTATAAACTTTGGCGTTGGAAACGGAAAGACTCTACTCTGCTCAAATTTAGCTGCTCTTTAATCTAAACTACTCTAGAAAATTGTGTTTGTAGTTGGGAAAAATGAGCATTTAGTATTGAGGGACGAGAAAAAGTTTGAAAGTACTATCACTAGTTTAGGATTGAATGTTAACGTTAATCAGTATGAGAATAAAATTGGAGTCTACTATTTAAGCTAGAAGTATCTTGAAAGTGTTATGGAGCAACCAGATTTTCTAGATCTTTGGAAACAGTCAATCGTTATAATAGATGAGTATGAATGAATTTTATTTGAAGGTAATGTTAAATAGGTAGAAAGCTAGCTGAAGTTTTATCGATAAGCGGAAAGTATAACAGGGTTCACAGGGTCACGGCTTACATAAAAAGAATTGAATTGTCTGAAAATAGCATTTGGCACTGAGGAAATTGTTTTTCCTAAGCTAAGTTCTATCGTTGGTGATAAAAGAGTGAGACTTGAT
>ARYC01019104.1:0-10793 GCA_000711775.1 Oxytricha trifallax | reverse complement strand
TCTGAACTAAGAAAAATAAGTTATTTAAGAGTGGAATTTTTAATTAATCAATTGAATATTTAAGACAATGATTATTGAAAATTGGCTTAATTTAGTAATTGTACAAAGCTGCTCAATTGCATCGGGATTGATTTCTGAACGACCAAATCATCATTCTCTTGACTTCCCAAGTCACTTTTATTTAATGATGCCTATTAACTAACTGTGTACTTATTAGACCATATTCTGAGAATTTCCAATCTATTTAAACTAATCTTATATATATTTTAGCTTTATTAATGATTAAGTTAACTTAATTGCCTATTAATGCTTGATAATATAACAATAGTCCTCTCATCTCATAAATCATAAACATATAAAAACAAACAAGTTCTCGAAAGGATTGTTGGCCTAGTGACATAACCATTAGGGTATTAAACAATAAGCTGAGTCTTTTGGACAAGCATGGGGCCCCTCTAAATAATTAAGTTAATTATCTGAAAACTCACATTTAAATACGAACCAGAGTAGGACGAGATCGCCTCATATATTCAGGCAAATTCTTTCAGCTTGCCTAATCCCAGCAAGGACTATAGAAGTCTTATAGATGAGAATCTTTCGTCTGCTTTCAATTAAAGTTCCAAGAGACCTTAGAGAAGTTCCTCGAATAGAAGGGGTTTATTGCAATTCAGACAAGGAAATTTTAATTAAGTTTGAATTAAGAACTGCATATTTAATAATAATAATTTAAATTTAATTAAGTCAAATTCTTAATTGCCCGCCTTTAATATGCAAATAACATAAAACTTTACAAACCTACCTGATCAGCTTCGCGATAGCAACCTATCTATTCAGAAAGTACCATCCATTTAATAGAGTGAATGCAATTCATTAAGAAGCTCCCTCAAATCTCTCCCTCTATCTCATTAAGAGAATATGAAAGCTACCGAAGGGATGCAGCAAGATAATTTGACAACTGTAAGCAAGAGAGGACGAAGGCCAAAATATGAAGGAGCTCAATACCCTGAGCTCGTAGATAAAGCAAAGCTCATCTTGCCTCATCACAATTATGATATTGATTAGATATTGGCAATGGATGAATTCAAGCCTCTAATTGGAAGCAAGGATATATCCAGATTTGTGAACAAGTTCATCTTAAATAAAACTACTCAAAGTCAGGCTAAATCCGTAAAAAATGTTAAAATCTGCTCTCTTAATGACCCTGAGAAAAATTTGCCGCCAAAATCAAAAGCAGCGAGTGACCATTTGAATAATTTGAAAAATGTAGATAGTAACGAAGGCTAGTTAGAAGCTCATAATTCATAAGTAAACTATGGAGCTAAGATTTAATCAGAAATTACCTCAATTTACATTCGAGAGTACATGATCTTAAAGCCAAACGAAAGGCAAGACTTTATTTGGAAATTTTTAATAGAAACAGTCAGAGTTTATTGGAGTTCTTGCAAAATCTCAAAACAGCTTGCTCCGAAAATCTTTATGAGGACATGTTTCGAATAATATTCGAGCTAAATTAAAGAGCCCAGGCAAGTTTACAGATAAAGACAAGGCTTTTTGTTTCTTCTCTTCTCTACTACAGATACGAAATCATCGAGTGTGACTCATTGTTGAGGAGCGCCTTAGCACTACTAGCTTAAAGGCCAAATACAGAATAAGCTCTTGGTCTAGCGAACTATATATTTATTAATGAGCCTGACTACTTGTTAAAACTCCAAGATGAGCTCCAAAAGCTTGACAAGACCAATATTGGAATCATCCCACTAATGATAGGGACGTTCTAACAGTTCAAAATAGACTCCTAAGCAGTCCGTCTATTGCCTAACACACTCCTTAGTCTAAATAAAGCCTTCATATAAGTACTAAAAGAGGATTAAGGCCTGAGACTAATAAGAGATGTGCCTATAAATGTGGTTGGTGACTTTATACAAATTTGTGCCTTGTCAAGCCCATCCTCATACTAAAAACTTGACAATTTTATTCGAACGATGACTGAAATCTTTGTTTAAAAGTGGGACTTCATTGATCAGGATGATTTCATACTATACCTTTAATAGGTTTCATTCGAGCTGAAATAAAGAAACCCACTCTGGGTCTCCAAGCTAGATGACATATCTGATCTAGGGAAAAACCTTGCTTTTATACAATTTGAGAAAGGTGTAAGGAACAGAAGGGACGTAATTTAAGACTGCCTAAAAGCTGACTTCACAAAGTTAAACTATCTTCTTAATATTCCTAATAAGACTTGTGATTTTAACGAAAATGAGTAGAAGAAACTATTAACTCAGTTTAAGAAACTTAACCTATTATCGTTGTCAGTGAATTAATTTGTAAAAGCTGTGAGCTTAAAAGCTTTTACTGATTCTAGGCAAATGCTAAGACTCTAACAGATATTGGGGTTCAAATTTCTAACGCTTCAAAGGCTTTGCATCAATTATTTGTTGTGGGAAGATACCTAGTATTCGTTTATAAACTTTGGTGTTGGAAATGGAAAGACTCTACTCTGCTCAACTTTAGCTGCTCTTAAATCTAAACTACTCTAGAAAATTGTATTTGTAGTTGGGAAAAATGAGCATTTAGTGTTGAGAGACGAGAAAAAGTTTGAAAGTATTATCACCAGTTTAGGATTGAATGTTAACGTTAATCAGTATGAGAATAAAATTGGAGTCTACTATTTAAGTTAGAAGTATCTTGAAAGTGTTATGGAGCTACCAGATTTTCTAGATCTTTGGAAACAGTCATTCGTTACAATAGATGAGTATGACTGGATTTTATTTGAAGGTAATGTTAAATAGGTAGAAAGCTAGCTGAAGTTTTATCGATAAGCGGAAAGTAAAACAGGGTTCACGGGGTCACAGCTGACTTAGAAAGAATTGAATTGTCTGAAAATAGCATTTGGCACTGAGGAAATTGTTTTTCCTAAGCTAAGTTCTATCGTTGGTGATAAAAGAGTGAGACTTGATTAGGAGCTCGTCACCTCAAGCTAAATAGACTACTGTAAGAGGGTTTTCGAAATCTCCGCCTAGTATTGTAAACTTACTCCAGTAATTATAGTTGCACAGTAATCTTATTCGATGATCGAGAGTTACTTCAAAAGTTTGCCTAATATGCCTTTTTTCCAATGAAAAGTGTCAAGGGAACGAAATTGGAGGTCTAGTTCGATCATCAATTCGTTAGCAAGAACAAGGATGGCTAGTTTGGAGTATTCCTCCTAAATGAGCAACAAGGCAGAGGTACAGATCTCAAGGCTACTCATGAGATAGAATTTAATGGCGGCTTATTTTTAATTGTTGCCGATATATTCTCGCTAAGATCTACTGAATAAATTCTGGGAAGAGTAGGTCGTCTTCATTGAAAAGGTACTTACAAATAGGTAATTTACAAGCACGGATCAAAAGAAACAGCAGAACAGGTAATTTCGCTTCAATAGCAATATGTTGAAAATCAAAATCATATAAAAACTGCTGCCCTTTAAACTGCTTTAGGGTATCATTAATGGTGTTTGAAAGATAAAGACCCCAATTAAATGCTTCCTAAAACCTAATCTGTGGAAAAACCTAATGACGTGTTTAAGTATAATGACACTCCGTTGACTAAAAGCGAGAAATGTTTTCTGTTAAAAAATAAAATTGAATCCGAGGATCTTGAGGTTAAGGAAGCTCCTTTGATAGAGTTTAAAACGCCTGAATACGATCTCCCTGTAGAGAAGAGTTTTGAAGAGTGTAAATCCGAAAAAAAGTGGAGCTCAAGTCTGTGTAAGAATAGAAACCTATTCCTAAGTCTGATGATGAAAATGAAAGCATAAATCTGATTGACTTGAAATGCTTGAACGACTCTATCGCATTACCTGAGCTGCCAGTTAAATCCGAAAATAAAAAGAGGTAAAAAATTAAGGAGATATCGCTGGAAAATGACCTCAAATCTTCAGGATCTCTTCTTAAACGTAAAATTGGGGAAGATTTGAAGAAGAAATCTTTAAGGAAAGCTTAAACTGAGAAATCCGATGTAAACTTGTCAGAAAGCCAAAGTCAAACAACCAACCAGTTCGTGTCTAAATATGGAAGGCTTACTGGCAAGAGAATTATTGCAAGTAATGATACAAATTTTGAGTAAATTAAACGATAAAAAACTCAAGAGACAATTAGCAGTAGCTCAAATTGATCCCAAGGCAAGTATTGCATTTTGATGTTTGAATGTCAAGATTGAATTATTTGATTAATAGTTAAATTCTCATGTTAAATAATTCATAAGCGAATAATCTCGCGTTCAATTCATGTCTAGATTTGGTTGATTGGACAAGACTCGTCCTTCACCGTCAATCACACCATTATCATGAAGTTAGTGACGAGCTGTTTGTAGCCAACTAGTTCATCCATATGTGATTTGATATCGTTGAATTCATCCCTCATTCGTTTGTTCTCCTGCAAATACTTTTGCTTACTGTCTCTCATCGCAATCTCCTCGCCTTTCACCTCTTCAACTTCTTTCATTCTTCGCTTTCTCTAAGAAGTTTGCTTTATTAGATGAGCAGATTTTCCCTTTTATACTAATAATGGGTTAAATGAGAATATATTTACCACTATAATTTAATGACTCGCTCAATGCCTGCGCAAACTCTGGTCTCATATGAACTATTAAGTTCTACGTCTAATCTAGCCTTTATCGCCTTTTTTACTTTGCCTCAAATATCATTTAATTAATGCCATCGTTGTCTAATGACATAAGGACGTCGCATATCCATTTCTTGTCCAAGTGCAGCCAATCGCACTGATCAGGGAGGTATTTTAGCAAAGATGGCATTTGCTGGGAGTATCCTAGAAAGTCATCAGCTGTGAGGCCCTCAATCTATGGAACAGCGGCTACAATTACATCGCTTCGTTTTAAGTACTAAAGTTAAATTAAATTCTTAAATATACCTCTTTTTCTCCATTGAGAATGCTTTTGAGAAAGTATGCATTGCAACAACCTAATTTAGGCAAGTAGGCGCCACACTCCTGAGCTAAAAAATCATGGAGCTCTTTCTTGCTCCCAATCTTCTCTTGAACCTAATGAACGTTCACTCTGGATAACTGTCCCTGCATCTATTCATTGTAATATAATAGAAAAGCTTGATTTACCTTCTTGTTCGTAATTTTAAGAATTGGACTACAAAATTTTATTAATTAATTATAATATTAAATAGGGTTACTATTAACTATTCTAGCACAATAGGAAAACTTTATAAAGGAATCCTCTTCTTCGAAAAAGTTTAATCTCCCTGTATAAAATGAAAACTCTCAAAGGAAAGTAGTAATCACAATCAACATTAACTGATTATTTTAAGCTGGAAAATTAATCTTTAGATTAATCTTCATCAGAACACGATCTCGAGGAATCACGAGACGAGATTTCCGAAAGGAGCAGCATTAAGCCTTTTTAAGGAAGCTCAACGTAGCTGCTTACTAACTCTCCGATGAAAGATAATAATATCACTCTGGAAAATTGGAGCGAAGATTCGATTGATGAACTTGAGGGTCGATTGTAGCAAATTAAATGTAGCGATGGATTCGATTCAGTACAATATGATCCAAGATCATAGCTATAATAACCTTATTTTATTAACGGAGAGTTCGGGTGTTTGACATCAACTCAGTTTAAGGAGACGGTTCATATTATTGCTCTTATTCACCTACGATTTAAGTTATAGCAGGAAAAAATATAGTACAATGAGTCTGAAATGAATGATGAGCTTGGCGAGTTCCTTGATAAATTACAAGTTAAGCAAAATTCAAATATTGATGTCATATCCGAAAAGCTCTAACACCTCAGTCTTAGAGAGAAGCCATAAAGTTTTGGAATTGGGAAAGATCGTAAGACCTAAAATTTGATTTAATAATCAACTTGACATGATATTATTATCAAAGACCTGTACTTTAATTAAGGTTGTAGTCTTTTAAATATCAGTAAAAGACTAGGAATTACCAAGTACAGAGTTTAAAAGGTCGTGGAAGATAAGGGAAAAAAGTTTGAAGGCCGGAATGGAGCGAAGCTCTAACGCTGTGGCAAAATTCCTAATAGCTTAAAAGAATTTATAAAGCATTTTCTTTCATCTGGAAACAAGATTTCTAATCTCAAGGATCTCTAATAAAATCTTAAACAAAAGTTAGATATTAAAGTTTCTTAAAGCTGGCTAAGTAAATATGTCAGATAATAGCTAGGCCTAAGTTATAAGAAAGTTTACTCAGTAGACATCCGAACCAATTCCCAAAAATCAATCCTTTAAAGACAGTTGGCTGCATTTAATTTTGCTCGTATTCTTGATAAGGGATTAAATTTGATAAACATAGATGAGAGCAGTATCTAATGGATTGAAAATCCTGCCAAAGCGTGGTCTCTTAAAGGATTTAAAAGATATAATACAAGTTTTCGTCGAATATCTGCTGTTAATATTATAGGAGCTTATCAGCTCTACTGGAAGCTTGTATTTCACCTTGAACTAAGGCCACAACAACAGTTTCTCAATATGGTACTTTATTTTAAAGATTGTGACTCACTTAGAAGAACATAATAGTGACTGGAGGCAAACCACTATACTAATGTTAGACAATGCAGCCTATCATCGTAGTAAATATATCAAGGACAAAATTCTGAAATTCAATATCCCAGTAGCTTTTCTTGGTCCATATCAATTTGATTTGGCGCCTATAGAAAAACTTTTTGCTTTTATAAAAAAAGATTCACAGGCTCCTATCAATTTCAAATCATTGACAAAGTAAATTTATTTTAGCATTTAATTCACTCTTTCAAAATATAGAGCTCAACTACTAACAAAACTTGGAAGTCTTTATTGTAGCCTTGACTATTCATGGATCTAGGGATCATTTTAGAAGGCATTGTAAAACTCCTTGAAATTTCTAAGCTTATAGCCGATTTGATATAGGCCAAATAATTTTTACCTAAATTTCAAATGCTAATGATTTTTTAAAATTCCTCCATCATCACAGTCAACATTAATTTTAGATTCGCTGAGATTTTACAGCTCACTAAATTAGCTGATGAATGTAGGTACCCGTAAATTCATATTGACAATCAGATTACCCCACAGAACCCTTCTTGAATAAAGATACTTCTACGTTTATCAATTTAACTTTGTAACCAGAAATTAATTTCTTACAGAGCATCCAGCTTAACAAAATCTATTTTGACCAAAGTATTTGAAAGTTGAGTTAGTGAATTAAAACTTATGATAATCATTCCAAAAGTACATTTGAACTATTCTGTTGTAATATATCTTTAAAACAATAGTCAAGTCAAACAATAAGCTGGTGTAAAGTAAAGAACGGTAATTAGAATGCACAATTCGTGTCTTTTATTTATGCTTTTATTAAAATCCTTATTATTGATTGTTATATATTGCTAACTTTAATCAGAGCTATTTTTGATAAGCAAGTTTTTTTGATAATCACTTGGAAATTTACAATTAATGCTTTGAACCTACAAGAATTTGGATTTTTTGTACATCTATTCGCCGAAAATATAAATAGAATAACGGGGCATTTAAACTTAAATGAATTTGATGGGGATTTAAAGAATTAAACTTTTCATTAAATACAACTTAAAAATTTTATGGTACTTTATGTAATAAGTTGATCCCAGGAATTTATTTTGTAACTGTTAACTTAACTTTAGAGAAGAACTACTAGTATATTGTGTTATTGAATTTTTTATGCTCAAAATAATTAAACTTTGATTGTTAACTCGATTCTTTGTTAGCCTTGGAAAAAATCACATAGCATTAGATTAAATTAAACGGCTTTTATTTTTGTTAAATCTTTTTCAGTAAATTTCTTCAAGTATTTTATTTTTATCAAATAGGCCATTATTTCTTTTTACTTTTAATAGCACTAATGGGTTAATCAAACTTTGACTGTGCTTGGTAGATTACAAATGTTATTTAATTTAGATTAATTCACTCATTCAAAATCACAAAGATTTGAAAGAATTATGGTTAATAATCCCTTTATGAGCGAAAACTCCCAATCAATTAAGATTAAAGGTAAGTAAATTACCCAAGAGAGTTGATTAAGAATCTTAATCCAAAATATTGATTTTTTACCCACAAAAAATCAGCGTTTTTCAAAAATTAATTACATTCAAATAATTTCATAGATTTGCAATAATTCCTGCTTATTCAATTTCAACATCACTTTTTTTATTATATTTTGTTTCGTTTTGATCATCATTGTAAATGGCTCAATCAAATAAATTTTTTACTGGGTTTGAATATTCAATAATAAGCTTTTATATAATAACAGTTTTCTTGACTGAATAAAACTTCTGGCTCCTGATTGATTTTAAAAATAAATTTAATTTTTAGAATATTAATTATAATAGTATCCCTATACTTTTTCTTAAATTGTTTAGTTGTAATGGCCTTGACATTAAATATTTAAATAAATAGTATCTCTTAAATGGTTTTATATAGTGAACTTGAGATTTTCAAAAATAATTTAAATTAAAATCTTTCTTTAACATGAGTACACTTTTGGATGAATTAATTGATGAATAAAATCTAGATAATTAATTTTAGAGTTATACAAATTCTAAAAATATTGAATCTACTGTATAGTCTCAGCAAAACATACTTGAATAAAATTACTAAGATTAAGAGAGTGATTGGGATGAGATCTCCAGTGATAGTGAAACCAATGAAAATTATTAATCAGATTGTACTTTCTCCGATTTCGATAGAGAAAATTATATAAGTTATATGGCCACCACTACTTAAAATGAATTTGAGAATGACAAGACTTTAATTTAAGTTGATTCCTAGGTAAATAATTAAGAAATAAGTTAGCTTAGAAAGAATGAGTAATTAGATTAAATGGTTTCTCAAAACACTGATGCTAAAGATAGAGATAACAACTTGAATTAAAATGTTATCAAAAATTAAAAGTGAAAAATAAATCTAAAAAGATACACAAAAATACTATCAAAATAATTTAACCTTACTAATAAGGAAATTACTTTAATCAAGCACAAGTTCGACAATTTTAAATAATTTAAAAAATGGTTTAGAGAATATGCAATCATATAGTAGAACCAAATAAATAAATTCCTAAAGCAGGATCACAGGGAGACTTTTAAATAAATAGACATCAAAATGAGGAAAATGAAATAAGAAATTAATTAAACAGAAATCAAAAATTGGAGAGAAAATAAGAAAAAGAAGAATAAAAAGAATAAGAAACTAACAGGGAGAAAAAGATTATAAATTTAAGAAGATTTATTAAAATTAAAAAATGATACAATTAAAAACCTGTGGGAAAAAATCAAGTAGCTTCAATTGTAACTTTTTATCAAAACTGATTTTTTTAAATAAGAAGCTTTGAATTTATTATAAGTACAATAAGAGGTCCTGATATTATTCAATGAATAAATCAAAAATTTAAGAGAAGAAAACAATAAGCTAACTTAAGAAATAAAGTAAAATAAAAACTTAACTTAGGTTAAGATTGAAGACCCTGATAAGCGAGAATAGAAATTTAATCGGAAATAGTAATCAAAATAATATTAGAAAAGATTATAAGAGATTCCATTAGATACCAGAGACAGAATTAATACTGGGTAGTATACATAAACAAAATATAAATGGGGAATGCGAAGAAATAATTAGAACAGCTATTAATACCAGGGATGTATAAAAGATTAAAATATGTGGAACTAAGTATTTTCAGATCATAAAATCAATGAATTAGGGAACTTATTTGATGCAATTGTGATGGATCCTCCTTGGAACGATACTGCATGTAAGCTGGGGTATTCAATACTAAAAGATATTGAAATTTTCAGAAATATTCCAATCTAAAAACTAAAAAAAACAGTTATTTGTTTATTTGGATAACGAATTCTAAACTAGAATCATGTTTGGAATACTTAAAATCAATTGGATATAAGAGAGCTGAAATATTAACTTGGGTTAAATTAAATGATGATAAGACCTTACACAATGGTATTCGATTCGATCTTAGGCATGTAACTGAATTTTGTGTTGTAGCTAGACCTGAGAATAAATTCTCTGATCTAAAAAAGATAAGCTTTACTCACAATGTACCCAATATCATTCTTTCACCAGTCAGATTAGTCAGCCAAAAACCAGATTAATTATATGATTATATTGAAAAGCTCCTTCCTAATAGAAAATATGCCTCGAGAATCTTTGGAAGACCTCACAATCATAGGCCTTATTGGACTACTATAGGCAATGAAGCAATTTATTTCCTTAATGGGTAGCCTTCAAAAGTTCAAAAACAGTGAATTAAATATTCACAATTAATTATTATATTTTAAACTCCTTAATGCTTTATTTAATATAAAATAATTTCTTAATAAATTCTTAATTAGATTAATTAATTCTTATTCCAAATTTCAATCTTATTTCACTCTGGCGAGTTACATTATGTAATTTAGTTTGAATCCCGTTTACCCCCATTTTAAAAAGTTATGACTTGATTGATTGATTTCATTCAGTATTTTTGACTTTAAAAAAACAAAAATAAATTATCTTATTTTTTTACTTGACATCTATTCAAATTTGTATCCTTAAATACTTAAGAGCTAGAGAAATGAATGGAGTTTTCTAGCTATTTAAAATGTGGTGAGCAATATGAGGCTAATAAATATTGATCATAAGAATTGACTCCATCAGCAACATCACATTACATTTGCAAATTCGTTTTCAATAATTTTTCATTAATTATAGAACTGAGATAGTTGTACACAATGTTAGGAAGAAATGGGAATTAGGGTTTCAGGGATTC
>ARYC01019103.1:0-22864 GCA_000711775.1 Oxytricha trifallax | reverse complement strand
TGAAAAGGTACTTACAAATAGGTAATTTACAAGCACGGATCAAAAGAAACAGCAGAACAGGTAATTTCGCTTCAATAGCAATATGTTGAAAATCAAAATCATATAAAAACTGCTGCCCTTTAAACTGCTTTAGGGGGTATCATTAATGGTGTTTGAAAGATAAAGACCCCAATTAAATGCTTCCTAAAACCTAATCTGTGGAAAAACCAAATGACGTGTTTAAGTATAATGACACTCCGTTGACCAAAAGCGAGAAATGTTTTCTGTTGAAAAATAAAATTGAATCCGAGGATCTTGGGGTTAAGGAAGCTCCTTTGATAGAGTTTAAAACGCCTGAATACGATCTCCCTGTAGAGAAGAGTTTTGAAGAGTGTAAATCCGAAAAAAAGTGGAGCTCAAGTCTGTGTAAGAATAGAAACTTATTCCTAAGTCGGATGATGAAAATGAAAGCATAGATCTGATTGACTTGAAATCCTTGAACGACTCTATCGCATTACCTGAGCTGCCAGTTAAATCCGAAAATAAAAAGAGGTAAAATATTAAGGAGATATCGCTGGAAAATGACCTCAAATCTCCAGGATCTCTTCTTAAACGTAAAATTGGGAAAGATTTGAAGAAGAAATCTTTAAGGAAAGCTTAAACTGAGAAATCCGATGTAAACTTGTCAGAAAGCCAAAGTCAAACAGCCAACCAGTTCGTGTCTAAATATGGAAGGCTTACTGGCAAGAGAATTATTGCAAGTAATGATACAAATTTTGAGTAAATTAAACGATAAAAAACTCAAGAGACAATTAGCAGTAGCTCAAATTGATCCCAAGGCAAGTATTGCATTTTGATCTTTGAATGTCAAGATTGAATTATTTGATTAATTGTTAAATTCTCATGTTAAATAATTCATAAGCGAATAATCTCGCGTTCAATTCATGTCTAGATTTGGTTGATTGGACAAGACTCGTCCTTCACCGTCAATCACACCATTATCATGAAGTTAGTGTACGAGCTGTTTGTAGCCAACTAGTTCATCCATATGTGATTTGATATCATTGAATTCATCCCTCATTCGTTTGTTCTCCTGCAAATACTTTTGCTTGCTGCCTCTCATCGCAATCTCCTCTCCTTTCACCTCTTCAACTTTTTTCATTCTTCGCTTTCTTTAAGAAGTTTGCTTTATTAGATGTGCAGATTTTCCCTTTTATACTAATAATGGGTTAAATGAGAATATATTTACCACTATAATTTAATGACTCACTCAATGCCTGCGCAAACTCTGGTCTCATATGAACTATTAAATTCTACGTCTAATCTAGCTTTTATCGCCTTTTTTACTTTGCCTCAAATATCATTTAATTAATGCCATCGTTGTCTAATGACATAAGGACGTCGCATATCCATTTCTTGTCCAAGTGCAGCCAATCGCACTGATCAGGGAGGTATTTTAGCAAAGATGGCATTTGCTGGGCGTATCCTAGAAAGTCATCAGCTGTGAGGCCCTCAATCTATGGAACAGCGGCTACAATTACATCGCTTCGTTTTAAGTACTAAAGTTAAATTAAATTCTTAAATATACCTCTTTTTCTCCATTGAGAATGCTTTTGAGAAAGTATGCATTGCAACAACCTAATTTAGGCAAGTAGGCGCCACACTCCTGAGCTAAAAAATCATGGAGCTCTTTCTTGCTCCCAATCTTCTCTTGAACCAATGAACGTTCACTCTGGATAACTGTCCCTGCATCTATTCATTGTAATATAATAGAAAAGCTTGATTTACCTTCTTGTTCGTAATTTTAAGAATTGGACTACAAAATTTTATTAATTAATTATAATATTAAATAGGGTTACTATTAACTATTCTAGCACAATAGGAAAACTTTATAAAGGAATCCTCTTCTTCGAAAAAGTTTAATCTCCCTGTATAAAATGAAAACTCTCAAAGGAAAGTAGTAATCACAATCAACATTAACTGATTATTTTAAGCTGGAAAATTAATCTTTAGATTAATCTTCATCAGAACACGATCTCGAGGAATCACGAGACGAGATTTCCGAAAGGAGCAGCATTAAGCCTTTTTAAGGAAGCTCAACGTAGCTGCTTACTAACTCTCCGATGAAAGATAATAATATCACTCTGGAAAATTGGAGCGAAGATTCGATTGATGAACTTGAGGGTCGATTGTAGCAAATTAAATGTAGCGATGGATTCGATTCAGTACAATATGATCCAAGATCATAGCTATAATAACCTTCTTTTATTAACGGAGAGTTCGGGTGTTTGACATCAACTCAGTTTAAGGAGACGGTTCATATTATTGCTCTTATTCACCTACGATTTAAGTTATAGGCAGGAAAAAATATAGTACAATGAGTCTGAAATGAATGATGAGCTTGGCGAGTTCCTTGATAAATTACAAGTTAAGCAAAATTCAAATATTGATGTCATATCCGAAAAGCTCTAACACCTCAGTCTTAGAGAGAAGCCATAAAGTTTTGGAATTGGGAAAGATCGTAAGACCTAAAATTTGATTTAATAATCAACTTGACATGATATTATTATCAAAGACCTGTACTTTAATTAAGGTTGTAGTCTTTTAAATATCAGTAAAAGACTAGGAATTACCAAGTACAGAGTTTAAAAGGTCGTGGAAGATAAGGGAAAAAAGTTTGAAGGCCGGAATGGAGCGAAGCTCTAACGCTGTGGCAAAATTCCTAATAGCTTAAAAGAATTTATAAAGCATTTTCTTTCATCTGGAAACAAGATTTCTAATCTCAAGGATCTCTAATAAAATCTTAAACAAAAGTTAGATATTAAAGTTTCTTAAAGCTGGCTAAGTAAATATGTCAGATAATAGCTAGGCCTAAGTTATAAGAAAGTTTACTCAGTTGACATCCGAACCAATTCCCAAAAATCAATCCTTTAAAGACAGTTAGCTGCATTTAATTTTGCTCGTATTCTTGATAAGGGATTAAATTTGATAAACATAGATGAGAGCAGTATCTAATGGATTGAAAATCCTGCCAAAGCGTGGTCTCTTAAAGGATTTAAAAGATATAATACAAGTTTTCGTCGAATATCTGCTGTTAATATTATAGGAGCTATCAGCTCTACTGGAAGCTTGTATTTCACCTTGAACTAAGGCCACAACAACAGTTTCTCTATATGGTACTTTATTTTAAAGATTGTGACTCACTTAGAAGAACAGAATAGCGACTGGAGGCAAACCACAATACTAATGTTAGACAATGCAGCCTATCATCGTAGTAAATATATCAAGGAAAAAATTCTGAAATTCAATATCCCAGTAGCTTTTTCTTGGTCCATATCAATTTGATTTGGCGCCTATAGAAAAACTTTTTGCTTTTATAAAAAAAGATTCACAGGCTCCTATCAATTTCAAATCATTGACAAAGTAAATTTATTTTAGCATTTAATTCACTCTTTCAAAATATAGAGCTCAACTACTAACAAAACTTGGAAGTCTTTATTGTAGCCTTGACTATTCATGGATCTAGGGATCATTTTAGAAGGCATTGTAAAACTCCTTGAAATTTCTAAGCTTATAGCCGATTTGATATAGGCCTAATAATTTTTACCTAAATTTCAAATGCTAATGATTTTTTAAAATTCCTCCATCATCACAGTCAATATTAATTTTAGATTCGCTGAGATTTTACAGCTCACTAAATTAGCTGATGAATGTAGCTACCCGTAAATTCGTATTGACAATCAGATTACTTCACAGAACTCTTCTTGAATAAAGATACTTCTACGTTTATCAATTTAACTTTGTAACCAGAAATTAATTTCTTACAGAGCATCCAGCTTAACAAAATCTATTTTGACCAAAGTATTTGAAAGTTGAGTTAGTGAATTAAAACATATGATAATCATTCCAAAAGTACATTTGAACTATTCTGTTGTAATATGTCTTTAAAACAATAGTCAAGTCAAACAATAAGCTGGTGAAAAGTAAAGAAGGGTAATTAGAATGCACAATTCGTGTCTTTTATTTATGCTTTTATTAAAATCCTTATTTTTTTATTGATTGTTATATATTGCTAACTTTTATCAGAGCTATTTTTGATAAGCAAGTTTTTTTGATAATCACTTGGAGATTTACAATTAATGCTTTGAACCTACAAGAATTTTGATTTTTTGTACATCTATTTGCCGAAAATATAAATAGAAAAAAGGGGCATTTCAACTTGAATGAATTTGATGGGGATTTAAAGAATTAAACTTTTCAGTAAATACAACTTAAAAATTTTATGGTACTTTATGCAATAAGTTGATCCCAGGAATTTATTTTGTAACTGTTAACTTAACTTTAGAGAAGAACTACTAGTATATTGTGTTATTGAATTTTTTATGCTCAAAATAATTAAACTTTGATTGTTAACTCGATTCTTTGTTAGCCTTGGAAAAAATCACATAGCATTAGATTAAATTAAACGGCTTTTATTTTTGTTAAATCTTTTTCAGTAAATTTCTTCAAGTATTTTATTTTTATCAAATAGGCCATTATTTCTTTTTACTTTTAATAGCACTAATGGGTTAATCAAACTTTGACTGTGCTTGGTAGATTACAAATGTTATTTAATTTAGATTAATTCACTCATTCAAAATCACAAAGATTTGAAAGAATTATGGTTAATAATCCCTTTATGAGCGAAAACTCCCAATCAATTAAGATTAAAGGTAAGTAAATTACCCAAGAAAGTTGATTAAGGAATCTTAATCCAAAATATTGATTTTTTACCCACAAAAAATCAGCGTTTTTCAAAAATTAATTACATTCAAATAATTTCATAGATTTGCAATAATTCCTGCTTATTCAATTTCAACATCACTTTTTTTATTATATTTTGTTTCGTTTTGATCATCATTGTAAATGGCTCAATCAAATAAATTTTTTACTGGGTTTGAATATTCAATAATAAGCTTTTATATAATAACAGTTTTCTTGACTGAATAAAACTTCTGGCTCCTGATTGATTTTAAAAATAAATTTAATTTTTAGAATATTAATTATAATAGTATCCCTATACTTTTTCTTAAATTGTTTAGTTGTAATGGCCTTGACATTAAATATTTAAATAAATAGTATCTCTTAAATGGTTTTATATAGTGAACTTGAGATTTTCAAAAATAATTTAAATTAAAATCTTTCTTTAACATGAGTACACTTTTGGATGAATTAATTGATGAATAAAATCTAGATAATTAATTTTAGAGTTATACAAATTCTAAAAATATTGAATCTACTGTATAGTCTCAGCAAAACATACTTGAATAAAATTACTAAGATTAAGAGAGTGATTGGGATGAGATCTCCAGTGATAGTGAAACCAATGAAAATTATTAATCAGATTGTACTTTCTCCGATTTCGATAGAGAAAAATCTATAAGTTATATGGCCACCACTACTTAAAATGAATTTGAGAATGACAAGACTTTAATTTAAGTTGATTCCTAGGTAAATAATTAAGAAATAAGTTAGCTTAGAAAGAATGAGTAATTAGATTAAATGGTTTCTCAAAACACTGATGCTAAAGATAGAGATAACAACTTGAATTAAAATGTTATCAAAAATTAAAAGTGAAAAATAAATCTAAAAAGATACACAAAAATACTATCAAAATAATTTAACCTTACTAATAAGGAAATTACTTTAATCAAGCACAAGTTCGACAATTTTAAATAATTTAAAAAATGGTTTAGAGAATATGCAATCATATAGTAGAACCAAATAAATAAATTCCTAAAGCAGGATCACAGGGAGACTTTTAAATAAATAGACATCAAAATGAGGAAAATGAAATAAGAAATTAATTAAACAGAAATCAAAAATTGGAGAGAAAATAAGAAAAAGAAGAATAAAAAGAATAAGAAACTAACAGGGAGAAAAAGATTATAAATTTAAGAAGATTAATTAAAATAAAAAAATGATACAATTAAAAACCTGTAGGAAAAAATCAAGTAGCTTCAATTGTAACTTTCTATCAAAACTGACTTTTTTAAATAAGAAGCTTTGAATTTATAATAAGTACAATAAGAGGTCCAGAGAATACTCGATGAATAAATCTAAAATTTGAGAGAAGAAAATAATAAGCTAACTTAAGAAATAAAGTAGAATGAAAACCTAACTTAGGTTAAGATTGAAGACCCTAATAAGCGAGAATAGAAATTTAATCGGAAATAATAATCAAAATAATATTAGAAAAGATTATAAGAGATTCCTTAAGATACCAGAGACAGAATTAATACTGGATAGTATACACAAACAAAATATAAATGGGGAATGCGAAGAAATAATTAGAACAGCTATTAATACCAGGGATGCATAAAAGATTAAAATATGTGGAACTAAGTATTTTTAGATCATAAAATCAATGAATTAGGGAACTTATTTGATGCAATTGTGATGGATCCTCCTTGGAACGATACTGCATGTAAGCTAGGATATTCAATACTCAAAGATATTGAAATTTTCAGAAATATTCCAATCTAAAAACTATAAAAAAACGGGTATTTGTTTATTTGGATAACGAATTCTAAACTAGAATCATGTTTGGAATACTTAAAATCAATTGGATATAAGAGAGCTGAAATATTAACTTGGGTTAAATTAAATGATGATAAGACCTTACACAATGGTATTCGATTCGATCTTAGGCATGTAACTGAATTTTGTGTTGTAGCTAGACCTGAGAATAAATTCTCTGATCTAAAAAAGATAAGCTTTACTCACAATGTACCCAATATCATTCTTTCACCAGTCAGATTAGTCAGCCAAAAACCAGATTAATTATATGATTATATTGAAAAGCTCCTTCCTAATAGAAAATATGCTGAGATCTTTGGAAGACCTCACAATCATAGGCCTTATTGGACTACTATAGGCAATGAAGCAATTTATTTCCTTAATGGGTAGCCTTCAAAAGTTCAAAAACAGTGAATTAAATATTCACAATTAATTATTATATTTTAAACTCCTTAATGCTTTATTTAATATAAAATAATTTCTTAATAAATTCTTAATTAGATTAATTAATTCTTATTCCAAATTTCAATCTTATTTCACTCATGGTTTTACATGATGTGATTTAGTTTGAATCCCGTTCACCCCCATTCTAAAAAGTTGTGAGCTGATTGATTGATTTCATTCAGTATTTTTGACTTTAAAAAAACACAAAACAAATTATTATATATTTTTCTTGAACATCTATCCAGATTTGTGTCCTTAGACACTTAAGAGCTAGAGAATTGAATGTAGTTTTCTAGCTATTCAAAATGTGGTGAGCAATATGACGCGATAGTAAAAATTTATTATAAGAATTGGCTCCATCACGCAACATAACATTAAATTTGCAAATTCGTTATCAATAATTTTTCATTAATTAATGAACTGAGATAGTTGTACATAATGTTAGAAAGAAATGGGAATTAGGGTTTCAGGGATTCATCCTGCTTTCATATAAAGTATTTGAATTCGAGTGTTAGTGCGTGTTCTCAAGAAATGAGTTGTTTAAACTCATCAATTTAATCAATAAATAAAGAGGGAAATTTATCATAAAAACTTACAAGATAAAACATTATGTAAAATGCAGCTATATTTAAAATTGCTGGAAGATATATTCATTGTCAACAGATTTCGTCTCGTCATATCAAGAAATGGAGAGCATTCTCTGAACTACATTATGTAATTTAGTTTGAATCCCGTTTACCCCCATTTTAAAAAGTTATGACTTGATTGATTGATTTCATTCAGTATTTTTGACTTTAAAAAAACAAAAATAAATTATCTTATTTTTTTACTTGAACACCTTTTCTAAATTTGTATCCTTAGATACTTTAAAGTTAGAGAAATGAATGAAGTTTTCTAGCTATTCAAAGTGTGGTGAGCAATATGACGCTAATAAATATTTATTATAAGAATTGGCTCCATCAGCAACATAACATTAAATTTGCAAATTCGTTTTCAATAATTTTTCATTAATTAATGAACTGAGATAGTTGTACATAATGTTAGAAAGAAATGGGAATTAGGGTTTCAGGGATTCAGTTTTCATCCTGCTTTCATATAAAGTATTTAAATTCGAGTGTTATGTGCGTGTTCTCAAGAAATGAGTTGGTTAAAACTCATCAATTTAATCAATAAATAAAGAGGGAAATTTATCATAATAACTTACAAGATAAAACATTATGTAAAATGCAGCTATATTTAAAATTGCTGAAAGATATATTCATTGTCAACAGATTTTGTCTCGTCATATCAAGAAATGGAGAGCATTCTCTGAACTACATTATGTGATTTAGTTTGAATCCCGTTCACCCCCATTTTAAAAAGTTATGACTTGATTGATTGATTTCATTCAGTATTTTTGACTTTAAAAAAACAAAAATAAATTATCTTATATTTTACTTGGACATCTATTCAAATTTGTGTCCTTAAATACTTAAGAGCTAGATAAATGAATGGAGTTTTCTAGCTATTCAAAATGTGGTGAGCAATATGACGCTAATAAATATTGATTATAATAATTAGCTCCATCAGCAACATAACATTAAATTTGCAAATTCGTTTTCAATAATTTTTCATTAATTAATGAACTGAGATAGTTGTACATAATGTTAGAAAGAAATGGGAATTAGGGTTTCAGGGATTCATCCTGCTTTCATATAAAGTATTTGAATTCGAGTGTTTGTGCGTGCTCTCAAGAAATGAGTTGTTGAAACTCATCAATTTAATCAATAAATAAAGAGGGAAACTTATCATAAAAACTTACAAGATAAAACATTATATGAAATGCAGCTATATTTAAAATTGATGAAAGATATATTCAATGTCAACAGACTTTGTCTCGTCATATCAAGAAATGGAGAGCATACTCTGAACTACATTATGTGATTTAGTTTGAATCCCATTCACCCCCATTTTAAAAAGTTATGACTTGATTGATTGATTTCATTCAGTATTTTTGACTTTAAAACAACACAAATAAATTATCTTATATTTTACTTGGACATCTATTCAAATTTGTGTCCTTAAATACTTAAGAGCTAGATAAATGAATGGAGTTTTCTAGCTATTCAAAATGTGGTGAGCAATATGACGCTAATAAATATTGATTATAATAATTAGCTCCATCAGCAACATAACATTAAATTTGCAAATTCGTTTTCAATAATTTTTCATTAATTAATGAACTGAGATAGTTGTACATAATGTTAGAAAGAAATGGGAATTAGGGTTTCAGGGATTCATCCTGCTTTCATATAAAGTATTTGAATTCGAGTGTTTGTGCGTGTTCTCAAGAAATGAGTTGTTGAAACTCATCAATTTAATCAATAAATAAAGAGGGAAACTTATCATAAAAACTTACAAGATAAAACATTATGTGAAATGCAGCTATATTTAAAATTGCTGAAAGATATATTCAATGTCAACAGATTTTGTCTCGTCATATCAAGAAATGGAGAGCATTCTCTGAACTACATTATGTAATTTAGTTTGAATCCCGTTTACCCCCATTTTAAAAAGTTATGACTTGATTGATTGATTTCATTCAGTATTTTTGACTTTAAAAAAACAAAAATAAATTATCTTATTTTTTTACTTGAACACCTTTTCTAAATTTGTATCCTTAGATACTTTAAAGTTAGAGAAATGAATGAAGTTTTCTAGCTATTCAAAGTGTGGTGAGCAATATGACGCTAATAAATATTTATTATAAGAATTGGCTCCATCAGCAACATAACATTAAATTTGCAAATTCGTTTTCAATAATTTTTCATTAATTAATGAACTGAGATAGTTGTACATAATGTTAGAAAGAAATGGGAATTAGGGTTTCAGGGATTCATCCTGCTTTCATATAAAGTATTTGAATTCGAGTGTTTGTGCGTGCTCTCAAGAAATGAGTTGTTTAAACTCATCAATTTAATCAATAAATAAAGAGGGAAATTTATCATAAAAACTTACAAGATAAAACATTATGTAAATGCAGCTATATTTAAAATTGCTGAAAGATATATTCATTTTCAACAGATTTCGTCTCGTCATATCAAGAAATGGAGAGCATTCTCTGAACTACATTATGTAATTTAGTTTGAATCCCGTTTACCCCCATTTTAAAAAGTTATGACTTGATTGATTGATTTCATTCAGTATTTTTGACTTTAAAAAAACAAAAATAAATTATCTTATTTTTTTACTTGAACACCTTTTCTAAATTTGTATCCTTAGATACTTTAAAGTTAGAGAAATGAATGAAGTTTTCTAGCTATTCAAAGTGTGGTGAGCAATATGACGCTAATAAATATTTATTATAAGAATTGGCTCCATCAGCAACATAACATTAAATTTGCAAATTCGTTTTCAATAATTTTTCATTAATTAATGTACTGAGATAGTTGTACATAATGTTAGAAAGAAATGGGAATTAGGGTTTCAGGGATTCATCCTGCTTTCATATAAAGTATTTGAATTCGAGTGTTTGTGCGTGTTCTCAAGAAATGAGTTGTTTAAACTCATCAATTTAATCAATAAATAAAGAGGGAAATTTATCATAAAAACTTACAAGATGAAACATTATGTGAAATGCAGCTATATTTAAAATTGCTGGAAGATATATTCATTGTCAACAGATTTTGTCTCGTCATATCAAGAAATGTAGAGCATTCTCTGAATTACATTATGTGATTTAGTTTGAATTCCGTTCACCCCCATTTTAAAAAGTTGTGACTGATTGATTGATTTCATTCAGTATTTTTGACTTTAAAACAACAAAATAAATTATCTTATATTTTCTTTGGACATCTTTTCATATTTGTGTCCTTAGATACTTAAGAGCTAGATAAATGAATGGAGTTTTCTAGCTATTCAAAATGTGGTGAGCAATATGACGCTAATAAATATTGATTATAATAATTAGCTCCATCAGCAACATAACATTAAATTTGCAAATTCGTTTTCAATAATTTTTCATTAATTAATGTACTGAGATAGTTGTACATAATGTTAGAAAGAAATGGGAATTAGGGTTTCAGGGATTCATCCTTCTTTCAAATAAGGTATTTAAATTCGAGTGTTTGTGCGTGTCCTCAAGAAATGAGTTGTTTAAACTCATCAATTTAATCAATAAATCAAGAGGGAAATTTATCATAAAAACTTACAATATAAAACATTATGTGAAATGCAGCTATATTTAAAATTGCTGAAAGATATATTCAATGTCAACAGATTTTGTCTCGTCATATCAAGAAATGGAGAGCATTCTCTGAACTACATTATGTGATTTAGTTTGAATCCCGTTTACCCCCATTTTAAAAAGTTATGACTTGATTGATTGATTTCATTCAGTATTTTTGACTTTAAAACAACACAAATAAATTATCTTATTTTTTTCTTGAACATCTTTTCAAATTTGTGTCCTTAGATACTTTAGAGTTATAGAATTGAATGTAGTTTTCTAGCTATTCAAAGTGTGGTGAGCAATATGACGCTAATAAATATTTATTATAAGAATTGGCTCCATCAGCAACATAACATTAAATTTGCAAATTCGTTTTCAATAATTTTTCATTAATTAATGTACTGAGATAGTTGTACATAATTTAGAAAGAAATGGGAATTAGGGTTTCAGGGATTCATCCTTCTTTCAAATAAGGTATTTAAATTCGAGTGTTTGTGCGTGTCCTCAAGAAATGAGTTGTTTAAACTCATCAATTTAATCAATAAATCAAGAAGGAAATTTATCATGAAAAACTTACAATATAAAACATTATGTAAAATGAAGCTATATTTAAAATTGCTGAAAGATATATTCAATCTCAACAGATTTCGTCTCGTCATATCAAGAAATGGAGAGCATTCTCTGAACTACATTATGTAATTTAGTTTGAATCCCGTTTACCCCCATTTTAAAAAGTTATGACTTGATTGATTGATTTCATTCAGTATTTTTGACTTTAAAAAAACAAAAATAAATTATCTTATTTTTTTACTTGAACACCTTTTCTAAATTTGTATCCTTAGATACTTTAAAGTTAGAGAAATGAATGAAGTTTTCTAGCTATTCAAAGTGTGGTGAGCAATATGACGCTAATAAATATTTATTATAAGAATTGGCTCCATCAGCAACATAACATTAAATTTGCAAATTCGTTTTCAATAATTTTTCATTAATTAATGTACTGAGATAGTTGTACATAATGTTAGAAAGAAATGGGAATTAGGGTTTCAGGGATTCATCCTTCTTTCATATAAGGTATTTGAATTCGAGTGTTTGTGCGTGTTCTCAAGAAATGAGTTGTTTAAACTCATCAATTTAATCAATAAATCAAGAGGGAAATTTATCTTAAAAACTTACAATATAAAACATTATGTAAATTGCAGCTATATTTAAAATTGCTGAAAGATATATTCAATCTCAACAGATTTTGTCTCGTCATATCAAGGAATGGAGAGCATTCTCTGAACTACATTATGTGATTTAGTTTGAATCCCGTTTACCCCCATTTTAAAAAGTTGTGACTTGTTTGATTGATTTCATTCAGTATTTTTGACTTTAAAAAAAGAAAAATAAATTATCTTATTTTTTACTTGGACATCTTTTCAAATTTGTGTCCTTAGATACTTTAGAGTTAGATAAATGAATGGAGTTTTCTAGCTATTCAAAGTGTGGTGAGCAATATGACGCTAATAAATATTTATTATAATAATTGGCTCCATCAGCAACATAACATTAAATTTGCAAATTCGTTTTCAATAATTTTTCATTAATTAATGTACTGAGATAGTTGTACATAATGTTAGAAAGAAATGGGAATTAGGTTTCAGGGATTCATCCTTCTTTCATATAAGGTATTTGAATTCGAGTGTTTGTGCGTGTTCTCAAGAAATGAGTTGTTTAAACTCATCAATTTAATCAATAAATCAAGAGGGAAATTTATCATAAAAACTTACAATATAAAACATTATGTAAATGCAGCTATATTTAAAATTGCTGAAAGATATATTCAATCTCAACAGATTTTGTCTCGTCATATCAAGAAATGGGGAGCATTCTCTGAACTACATTATGTGATTTAGTTTGAATCCCGTTTACCCCCATTTTAAAAAGTTGTGACTTGTTTGATTGATTTCATTCAGTATTTTTGACTTTAAAAAAAGAAAAATAAATTATCTTATTTTTTTCTTGAACATCTTTTCAGATTTGTGTGCTTAGATACTTTAGAGTTAGAGAATTGAATGTAGTTTTCTAGCTATTCAAAGTGTGGTGAGCAATATGACGCTAATAAATATTTATTATAAGAATTGGCTCCATCAGCAACATAACATTAAATTTGCAAATTCGTTTTCAATAATTTTTCATTAATTAATGTACTGAGATAGTTGTACATAATGTTAAAAAGAAATGGGAATTAGGGTTTCAGGGATTCATCCTTCTTTCAAATAAGGTATTTAAATTCGAGTGTTTGTGCGTGTTCTCAAGAAATGAGTTGTTTAAACTCATCAATTTAATCAATAAATCAAGAGGGAAATTTATCATAAAAACTTACAATATAAAACATTATGTGAAATGCAGCTATATTTAAAATTGCTGAAAGATATATTCAATGTCAACAGATTTTGTCTCGTCATATCAAGAAATGGAGAGCATTCTCTGAACTACATTATGTGATTTAGTTTGAATCCCGTTTACCCCCATTTTAAAAAGTTATGACTTGATTGATTGATTTCATTCAGTATTTTTGACTTTAAAACAACACAAATAAATTATCTTATTTTTTACTTGGACATCTTTTCAAATTTGTGTCCTTAGATACTTTAGAGTTAGATAAATGAATGGAGTTTTCTAGCTATTCAAAGTGTGGTGAGCAATATGACGCTAATAAATATTTATTATAATAATTGCTCCATCAGCAACATAACATTAAATTTGCAAATTCGTTTTCAATAATTTTTCATTAATTAATGTACTGAGATAGTTGTACATAATGTTAAAAAGAAATGGGAATTAGGGTTTCAGGGATTCATCCTTCTTTCAAATAAGGTATTTAAATTCGAGTGTTTGTGCGTGTCCTCAAGAAATGAGTTGTTTAAACTCATCAATTTAATCAATAAATCAAGAAGGAAATTTATCATGAAAAACTTACAATATAAAACATTATGTAAAATGAAGCTATATTTAAAATTGCTGAAAGATATATTCAATCTCAACAGATTTTGTCTCGTCATATCAAGGAATGGAGAGCATTTTCTGAAATACATTATGTGATTTAGTTTGAATTCCGTTCACCCCCATTTTAAAAAGTTGTGACTTGATTGATCGATTTCATTCAGTTTTTTTGACTTTAAAAAAACACAAAATAAATTATCTTATATTTTACTTGGACATCTATTCAAATTTGTGTCCTTAAATACTTAAGAGCTAGATAAATGAATGGAGTTTTCTAGCTATTCAAAATGTGGTGAGCAATATGACGCTAATAAATATTGATTATAATAATTAGCTCCATCAGCAACATAACATTAAATTTGCAAATTCGTTTTCAATAATTTTTCATTAATTAATGAACTGAGATAGTTGTACATAATGTTAGAAAGAAATGGGAATTAGGGTTTCAGGGATTCATCCTGCTTTCATATAAAGTATTTGAATTCGAGTGTTTGTGCGTGCTCTCAAGAAATGAGTTGTTTAAACTCATCAATTTAATCAATAAATAAAGAGGGAAATTTATCATAAAAACTTACAAGATAAAACATTATGTAAATGCAGCTATATTTAAAATTGCTGAAAGATATATTCAATCTCAACAGATTTTGTCTCGTCATATCAAGAAATGGGGAGCAGTCTCTGAACTACATTATGTGATTTAGTTTGAATTCCGTTCACCCCCATTTTAAAAAGTTGTAGACTGATTGATTGATTTCATTCAGTATTTTTGACTTTAAAAAAACACATAATAAATTATATTATATTTTTCTTGGACATCTATCCAGATTTGTGTACTTGGACACTTAAGTGCTAGAGAATTGAATGTAGTTTTCTAGCTATTCAAAATGTGGTGAGCAGTATGACGATAATAAAAATTAATTATAAGAATTAGCTCCATCAGCAACATAACATTAAATTTGCAAATTCGTTTTCAATAATTTTTCATTAATTAATGAACTGAGATAGTTGTACATAATGTTAGAAAGAAATGGGAATTAGGGTTTCAGGGATTCATCCTGCTTTCATATAAAGTATTTGAATTCGAGTGTTTGTGCGTGCTCCTCAAGAAATGAGTTGTTGAAACTCATCAATTTAATCAATAAATAAAGAGGGAAACTTATCATAAAAACTTACAAGATAAAACATTATATGAAATGCAGCTATATTTAAAATTGATGAAAGATATATTCAATGTCAACAGACTTTGTCTCGTCATATCAAGAAATGGAGAGCATACTCTGAACTACATTATGTGATTTAGTTTGAATCCCATTCACCCCCATTTTAAAAAGTTATGACTTGATTGATTGATTTCATTCAGTATTTTTGACTTTAAAACAACACAAATAAATTATCTTATATTTTACTTGGACATCTATTCAAATTTGTGTCCTTAAATACTTAAGAGCTAGATAAATGAATGGAGTTTTCTAGCTATTCAAAATGTGGTGAGCAATATGACGCTAATAAATATTGATTATAATAATTAGCTCCATCAGCAACATAACATTAAATTTGCAAATTCGTTTTCAATAATTTTTCATTAATTAATGAACTGAGATAGTTGTACATAATGTTAGAAAGAAATGGGAATTAGGGTTTCAGGGATTCATCCTGCTTTCATATAAAGTATTTGAATTCGAGTGTTTGTGCGTGTTCTCAAGAAATGAGTTGTTGAAACTCATCAATTTAATCAATAAATAAAGAGGGAAACTTATCATAAAAACTTACAAGATAAAACATTATATGAAATGCAGCTATATTTAAAATTGATGAAAGATATATTCAATGTCAACAGACTTTGTCTCGTCATATCAAGAAATGGAGAGCATACTCTGAACTACATTATGTGATTTAGTTTGAATCCCATTCACCCCCATTTTAAAAAGTTATGACTTGATTGATTGATTTCATTCAGTATTTTTGACTTTAAAACAACACAAATAAATTATCTTATATTTTACTTGGACATCTATTCAAATTTGTGTCCTTAAATACTTAAGAGCTAGATAAATGAATGGAGTTTTCTAGCTATTCAAAATGTGGTGAGCAATATGACGCTAATAAATATTGATTATAATAATTAGCTCCATCAGCAACATAACATTAAATTTGCAAATTCGTTTTCAATAATTTTTCATTAATTAATGAACTGAGATAGTTGTACATAATGTTAGAAAGAAATGGGAATTAGGGTTTCAGGGATTCATCCTTCTTTCATATAAGGTATTTGAATTCGAGTGTTTGTGCGTGTTCTCAAGAAATGAGTTGTTGAAACTCATCAATTTAATCAATAAATAAAGAGGGAAACTTATCATAAAAACTTACAAGATAAAACATTATATGAAATGCAGCTATATTTAAAATTGATGAAAGATATATTCAATGTCAACAGACTTTGTCTCGTCATATCAAGAAATGGAGAGCATACTCTGAACTACATTATGTGATTTAGTTTGAATCCCATTCACCCCCATTTTAAAAAGTTATGACTTGATTGATTGATTTCATTCAGTATTTTTGACTTTAAAACAACACAAATAATTTATCTTATATTTTACTTGGACATCTATTCAAATTTGTGTCCTTAAATACTTAAGAGCTAGATAAATGAATGGAGTTTTCTAGCTATTCAAAATGTGGTGAGCAATATGACGCTAATAAATATTGATTATAATAATTAGCTCCATCAGCAACATAACATTAAATTTGCAAATTCGTTTTCAATAATTTTTCATTAATTAATGAACTGAGATAGTTGTACATAATGTTAGAAAGAAATGGGAATTAGGGTTTCAGGGATTCATCCTTCTTTCATATAAGGTATTTGAATTCGAGTGTTTGTGCGTGTTCTCAAGAAATGAGTTGTTGAAACTCATCAATTTAATCAATAAATAAAGAGGGAAACTTATCATAAAAACTTACAAGATAAAACATTATATGAAATGCAGCTATATTTAAAATTGATGAAAGATATATTCAATGTCAACAGACTTTGTCTCGTCATATCAAGAAATGGAGAGCATACTCTGAACTACATTATGTGATTTAGTTTGAATCCCATTCACCCCCATTTTAAAAAGTTATGACTTGATTGATTGATTTCATTCAGTATTTTTGACTTTAAAACAACACAAATAAAATTATCTTATATTTTACTTGGACATCTATTCAAATTTGTGTCCTTAAATACTTAAGAGCTAGATAAATGAATGGAGTTTTCTAGCTATTCAAAATGTGGTGAGCAATATGACGCTAATAAATATTGATTATAATAATTAGCTCCATCAGCAACATAACATTAAATTTGCAAATTCGTTTTCAATAATTTTTCATTAATTAATGAACTGAGATAGTTGTACATAATGTTAGAAAGAAATGGGAATTAGGGTTTCAGGGATTCATCCTGCTTTCATATAAAGTATTTGAATTCGAGTGTTTGTGCGTGCTCTCAAGAAATGAGTTGTTTAAACTCATCAATTTAATCAATAAATAAAGAGGGAAATTTATCATAAAAACTTACAAGATAAAACATTATGTAAATGCAGCTATATTTAAAATTGCTGAAAGATATATTCATTTTCAACAGATTTTGTCTCGTCATATCAAGAAATGGAGAGCATTCTCTGAACTACATTATGTAATTTAGTTTGAATCCCGTTTACCCCCATTTTAAAAAGTTATGACTTGATTGATTGATTTCATTCAGTATTTTTGACTTTAAAAAAACAAAAATAAATTATCTTATTTTTTTACTTGAACACCTTTTCTAAATTTGTATCCTTAGATACTTTAAAGTTAGAGAAATGAATGAAGTTTTCTAGCTATTCAAAGTGTGGTGAGCAATATGACGCTAATAAATATTTATTATAAGAATTGGCTCCATCAGCAACATAACATTAAATTTGCAAATTCGTTTTCAATAATTTTTCATTAATTAATGAACTGAGATAGTTGTACATAATGTTAGAAAGAAATGGGAATTAGGGTTTCAGGGATTCATCCTGTCTTTCATATAAAGTATTTAAATTCGAGTGTTTGTGCGTGTTCTCAAGAAATGAGTTGTTGAAACTCATCAATTTAATCAATAAATAAAGAGGGAAACTTATCATAAAAACTTACAAGATAAAACATTATATGAAATGCAGCTATATTTAAAATTGATGAAAGATATATTCAATGTCAACAGACTTTGTCTCGTCATATCAAGAAATGGAGAGCATACTCTGAACTACATTATGTGATTTAGTTTGAATCCCATTCACCCCCATTTTAAAAAGTTATGACTTGATTGATTGATTTCATTCAGTATTTTTGACTTTAAAACAACACAAATAAATTATCTTATATTTTACTTGGACATCTATTCAAATTTGTGTCCTTAAATACTTAAGAGCTAGATAAATGAATGGAGTTTTCTAGCTATTCAAAATGTGGTGAGCAATATGACGCTAATAAATATTGATTATAATAATTAGCTCCATCAGCAACATAACATTAAATTTGCAAATTCGTTTTCAATAATTTTTCATTAATTAATGAACTGAGATAGTTGTACATAATGTTAGAAAGAAATGGGAATTAGGGTTTCAGGGATTCATCCTTCTTTCAAATAAGGTATTTAAATTCGAGTGTTTGTGCGTGTCCTCAAGAAATGAGTTGTTTAAACTCATCAATTTAATCAATAAATAAAGAGGGAAATTTATCATAAAAACTTACAAGATAAAACATTATGTAAAATGCAGCTATATTTAAAATTGCTGAAAGATATATTCAATCTCAACAGATTTTGTCTCGTCATATCAAGAAATGGAGAGCATTCTCTGAACTACATTATGTGATTTAGTTTGAATCCCGTTCACCCCCATTTTAAAAAGTTATGACTTGATTGATTGATTTCATTCAGTATTTTTGACTTTAAAAAAACAGAAAATAAATTATCTTATATTTTTACTTGAACATCTTTTCTAAATTTGTATCCTTAGATACTTAAGAGCTAGAGAAATGAATGAAGTTTTCTAGCTATTCAAAATGTGGTGAGCAATATGACGCTAATAAATATTGATTATAAGAATTGACTCCATCAGCAACATCACATTAAATTTGCAAATTCGTTTTCAATAATTTTTCATTAATTATAGAACTGAGATAGTTGTACACAATGTTAGGAAGAAATGGGAATTAGGGTTTCAGGGATTCATCCTGCTTTCATATAAAGTATTTGAATTCGAGTGTTTGTGCGTGTTCTCAAGAAATGAGTTGTTGAAACTCATCAATTTAATCAATAAATAAAGAGGGAAACTTATCATAAAAACTTACAAGATAAAACATTATATGAAATGCAGCTATATTTAAAATTGATGAAAGATATATTCAATGTCAACAGACTTTGTCTCGTCATATCAAGAAATGGAGAGCATACTCTGAACTACATTATGTGATTTAGTTTGAATCCCATTCACCCCCATTTTAAAAAGTTATGACTTGATTGATTGATTTCATTCAGTATTTTTGACTTTAAAACAACACAAATAAATTTTCTTATATTTTTCTTGGACATCTATTCAAATTTGTGTCCTTAAATACTTAAGAGCTAGATAAATGAATGGAGTTTTCTAGCTATTCAAAATGTGGTGAGCAATATGACGCTAATAAATATTGATTATAATAATTAGCTCCATCAGCAACATAACATTAAATTTGCAAATTCGTTTTCAATAATTTTTCATTAATTAATGAACTGAGATAGTTGTACATAATGTTAGAAAGAAATGGGAATTAGGGTTTCAGGGATTCATCCTGCTTTCATATAAAGTATTTGAATTCGAGTGTTTGTGCGTGTTCTCAAGAAATGAGTTGTTGAAACTCATCAATTTAATCAATAAATAAAGAGGGAAACTTATCATAAAAACTTACAAGATAAAACATTATATGAAATGCAGCTATATTTAAAATTGATGAAAGATATATTCAATGTCAACAGACTTTGTCTCGTCATATCAAGAAATGGAGAGCATACTCTGAACTACATTATGTGATTTAGTTTGAATCCCATTCACCCCCATTTTAAAAAGTTATGACTTGATTGATTGATTTCATTCAGTATTTTTGACTTTAAAACAACACAAATAAATTATCTTATATTTTACTTGGACATCTATTCAAATTTGTGTCCTTAAATACTTAAGAGCTAGATAAATGAATGGAGTTTTCTAGCTATTCAAAATGTGGTGAGCAATATGACGCTAATAAATATTGATTATAATAATTAGCTCCATCAGCAACATAACATTAAATTTGCAAATTCGTTTTCAATAATTTTTCATTAATTAATGAACTGAGATAGTTGTACATAATGTTAGAAAGAAATGGGAATTAGGGTTTCAGGGATTCATCCTTCTTTCATATAAGGTATTTGAATTCGAGTGTTTGTGCGTGTTCTCAAGAAATGAGTTGTTTAAACTCATCAATTTAATCAATAAATCAAGAGGGAAATTTATCATAAAAACTTACAATATAAAACATTATGTAAATGCAGCTATATTTAAAATTGCTGAAAGATATATTCAATCTCAACAGATTTTGTCTCGTCATATCAAGAAATGGGGAGCATTCTCTGAACTACATTATGTTATTTAGTTTGAATCCCGTTTACCCCCATTTTAAAAAGTTGTGACTTGTTTGATTGATTTCATTCAGTATTTTTGACTTTAAACAAAGAAAAATAAATTATCTTATTTTTTTCTTGAACATCTTTTCAGATTTGTGTGCTTAGATACTTTAGAGTTAGAGAATTGAATGTAGTTTTCTAGCTATTCAAAGTGTGGTGAGCAATATGACGCTAATAAATATTTATTATAAGAATTAGCTCCATCAGCAACATAACATTAAATTTGCAAATTCGTTTTCAATAATTTTTCATTAATTAATGTACTGAGATAGTTGTACATAATGTTAGAAAGAAATGGGAATTAGGGTTTCAGGGATTCATCCTGCTTTCATATAAAGTATTTGAATTCGAGTGTTTGTGCGTGTTCTCAAGAAATGAGTTGTTTAAACTCATCAATTTAATCAATAAATAAAGAGGGAAATTTATCTTAAAAACTTACAAGATAAAACATTATGTAAATGCAGCTATATTTAAAATTGCTGAAAGATATATTCAATCTCAACAGATTTTGTCTCGTCATATCAAGAAATGGGGAGCAGTCTCTGAACTACATTATGTGATTTAGTTTGAATCCCGTTCACCCCAATTTTA
Source organism: Oxytricha trifallax (assembly GCA_000711775.1). Lineage (NCBI taxonomy): Eukaryota > Ciliophora > Spirotrichea > Sporadotrichida > Oxytrichidae > Oxytricha > Oxytricha trifallax. The sequence goes on along the minus strand of ARYC01019103.1, from coordinate 1,385 downwards.
AAAAGTTGTGACTAATTTGATTGATTTCATTCAGTATTTTTGACTTTAAACAAAGAGAAAAAAAATTATCTTATATTTTTCTTGAACATCTATCCAGATTTATGTGCTTACACACTTAAGAGCTAGAGAATTGAATGTAGTCTTCTAGCTATTCAAAATGTGGTGAGCAATATGACGCTAATAAAAATTGATTATAAGAATTAGCTCCATCAGCAACATAACATTAAATTTGCAAATTCGTTTTCAATAATTTTTCATTAATTAATGTACTGAGATAGTTGTACATAATGTTAGAAAGAAATGGGAATTAGGGTTTCAGGGATTCATCCTGCTTTCATATAAAGTATTTGAATTCGAGTGTTTGTGCGTGCTCTCAAGAAATGAGTTGTTTAAACTCATCAATTTAATCAATAAATAAAGAGGGAAATTTATCATAAAAACTTACAAGATAAAACATTATGTAAATGCAGCTATATTTAAAATTGCTGAAAGATATATTCATTTTCAACAGATTTTGTCTCGTCATATCAAGAAATGGAGAGCATTCTCTGAACTACATTATGTAATTTAGTTTGAATCCCGTTTACCCCCATTTTAAAAAGTTATGACTTGATTGATTGATTTCATTCAGTATTTTTGACTTTAAAAAAACAAAAATAAATTATCTTATTTTTTTACTTGAACACCTTTTCTAAATTTGTATCCTTAGATACTTTAAAGTTAGAGAAATGAATGAAGTTTTCTAGCTATTCAAAGTGTGGTGAGCAATATGACGCTAATAAATATTTATTATAAGAATTGGCTCCATCAGCAACATAACATTAAATTTGCAAATTCGTTTTCAATAATTTTTCATTAATTAATGAACTGAGATAGTTGTACATAATGTTAGAAAGAAATGGGAATTAGGGTTTCAGGGATTCATCCTGCTTTCATATAAAGTATTTGAATTCGAGTGTTTGTGCGTGTTCTCAAGAAATGAGTTGTTTAAACTCATCAATTTAATCAATAAATAAAGAGGGAAATTTATCTTAAAAACTTACAAGATAAAACATTATGTAAATTGCAGCTATATTTAAAATTGCTGAAAGATATATTCAATCTCAACAGATTTCGTCTCGTCATATCAAGAAATGGAGAGCATTCTCTGAACTACATTATGTAATTTAGTTTGAATCCCGTTTACCCCCATTTTAAAAAGTTATGACTTGATTGATTGATTTCATTCAGTATTTTTGACTTTAAAAAAACAAAAATAAATTATCTTATTTTTTTACTTGAACACCTTTTCTAAATTTGTATCCTTAGATACTTTAAAGTTAGAGAAATGAATGAAGTTTTCTAGCTATTCAAAGTGTGGTGAGCAATATGACGCTAATAAATAT
>ARYC01019102.1:0-40593 GCA_000711775.1 Oxytricha trifallax | reverse complement strand
CTGCTCGTCGCTTCAAAGTCAACTTACTCTTCATGCAGAATACTCGCCCTGGCTCAACCCAATCGAATAGTTGTTTGCATACATCAAGAAGAACCTCAAGCAACAGAACATTAACAGTAAGTAAGCATACTCTCATAACAAACTTATAGAGTGCAGCTGGTTAAGCGCATCCAAGAAATAATAAAAAACATGAGTGAGGATGATGTTCGAGGACTATGGGCATTCAGTATCAAGAAATGGATGCATACTCTGAGGTATGGCTTTGTATGAGATTCTACTCATAAACAAGAATTGCATCATACAGGAAATTTCTATAAGCGCTTATAACTAATGTATTGTCATTTTTACTGCTTATACTATTACTGCTGCTCTTACTACTGTTATTAATACCGTACTTAAAATTAATACATAAATGCATGAGGATCCCTGAAAATCGCAGTTTTCATAAGTCTGCTCAAACTATTATGAAGTTTTGACGAGTGGCATCAAATTCTGCTCTACTCCACTCTATATAGCAAATTTCTATACTCTCAAGGTATTCACCAGAGGAGTTGAGCAATTAAAGCTAAAATTGGACAAAATTTCGTATAAAGTATTATATCCGGAGACTTGTATGAGTTGGTGAGAGAGGAGGTGCACTGAGCATCATGCTATCCAGTTTGATAGGAATTCAGCAAAAAACTAGCAAATTTGCAACTTCTGCTCGATTTTTTTGGCCAGCAGCGATTTGCAGGTATTGCTGTAGTATTGAGCATTATGACCACAGTAATTTGCACAAATTGACCAGCAACAACGATTTTCAAGATTTTTGACCACTCTGCTCCAAATTTGGCTTGGTCACCGCATATTTGTGAAAAGTGACTCATAATTCTAAATTCTGAGTAAATACTGCGATTTTTTGAGATTTTGACTACTACTCTGGTCATTTTGGTTTAAATCATGCACTCTGGTCATTTTTTTAGCGAATCTCAGTTTTGACCCCTCTTCTGGTCACTTGGGTTAAAATTATGCACTTTGGCACTTTTTTGACCACTCTGCTCAAATAGGAGAGACAAAAATTCAAAAACAGAAATTTTGACCATGAATAGTAAAGTTGGCCATTTTGACTGAAAATACAGAATTTGGACACTTTATAAGAGTTCAATATGATGCATGTCGATTTTGACACAAAAACCTAATAAAATTTGCTAATTTAGTGAAAAATATAGCAAAGTTGCCACTTTTCGCATATAAGATAAAAAGCATAGTAAATCAGCAGTAATTATATATAAAATTAAATTTGTATTTTTATTTTTACATTTCCCCGATTCAATTGTATTTTATCAATAATATTATGGCTTCATCCATATTAAATTATTTTCATCTCCTAGTTTAAGATAAATTAATTAGAAAATCTATAATATTTCCTCTGACTCAGCATCTCTATGTGATTAATTTATGAAATATAGACTTATCAAAGATCCAAGTCTTACCATCAATAGATATGGCAGCTCCTTCCTATTTATCCTTCAAATTTTAGTTTAAACTTTTACCGATTGACTTTATTGAAATTCACTTATAAAAAATGAGTAGAATTAGAAGCTTATCAATCATACAGTAAATTAAAATAAATTATTTAGTTTATAATAATTTAACATATTTAATTGATGTGATTAAATAAACTCATAATTAAAAGTTTATCATCAAACATTTTTAAATTAATAATTTTAGGTTTAGTTTAATTATTTAGTTCTCATACTATAGTTTATTATAATTTAGAGGTCACAATAAATTGACTGGTGTTTGATTCTTTTACTGTCTCCCTTGAAAAAAATAATTATAGTTAACTTGTGAGAAGGATCTGTTTCCTTGAATGATTTAGATGTAATGCAAATAGAAGAGCCCATACAAATTATCAAAGTAATTAAGATTCTATTTAATTATTTATGTAACTAAATTTTTCGTTAATATAATAAATATTAAACTTAATTTAAAAAAATATTATTTTTCTTTCAGAAGTAAAAAAAGAAATTATTTATACATATTCAATAAATTTTACTTTAAAATTTGATCGCCTTCATTGCAAAGATTATCAAGAAAAATCCCATATATTTCCCTAAATCAATTTCTGAAAAAATTTCTCTAGCCTTTTTTTGCAAAGATTTATTCATATTAGATGACTTTTCCGACTATGCTTTATGATATCAATTATAAGAAAATTTTAACATCTCCAAGATCATTCTTTCTAATTTTTGAAAAAAATTAGAATTTAAAACAGATCATTACAGAAAATACAATATAGCGCAATATTGTGCACATTTAATAAACTCAGCATAATGAGAGGTTACTAAAATATTGATCTAAACTAGTCCAAGCTCCAGTATTAATTTCAGTACAGCATTTAATTAAATAAAAATAATCTAAAGAATAAATTAAGCTCATCAAGATGACTTGGTTTTAAGAGTATACTGATATAAATAAATATCATTAGGAATGTATAATGCTAATTCAATTCAAGTAATTTATCAATATTCTCTATTTATTAAAATTGCATACGCTTTCATTTTAACAACAGTGAAGAGATTTTAAAATTTACATATTTTAGAATTTGATAACTCATATTTTAAGGTAAGTTATAAATAATTTAGAACAAATTATGTAAATATATTCAAATTTATTTTTAAAAAATGCAATAATGGCAAATAATCAGTAGCATTTGGCATTTATTAGAAAAATTTTAATAGAGCGCATTATTATATGAAGATTGATAAAATCAAATTTAGACTATTTTTTTGCAATTTTAAATACGATATGAATATTCACTCAATCATTTATATTTTTTAAGAAATTTTTGTTATCTTATTATATCTTTTGGGGTTTTATTTTTGATTTTTATACATTTTAATTAATTGTGTGGTACATCTAAACACTTTTTAAACTTTATGAATTTTCATAAAATTTATTATTTAATTTTCTATTATTCGTAAATCCTATGATTTTTGACTATATTAGATCTGTATTATATGTACAAGAAATGATTAATTTAAATAATAATAATAATAATAATAATAATAATAAATATAATAATGTGATCACATTGAGGTCTCTGGGGACCCCCGATCAATAATAGTTTTTAAATTCACGTAAGGGACAAGCCCTTTTAGTTATGTTTTGAATCAGTGTTGGATTCATAGACATTCAAAGCTTTTGTATGATACCTTCATATTGACAAACTTCTTTTCATCTTGATTTTCTTCAAGGTTCTTGAGGTTGAGTATGGTTCTTTTTGCTCCTCTTAGTAGTTGTCTATCTGCTGTTTCTGATAGTTATCTGGCCCCTATTCTGAGTTTTAGTTCATCAATCAATTATTGGACCATGTCTTGATAGTCTTCAGATTGTTTGTCTCTTTATAAGTTAAAGATATCTAGTAGAAAACCTTTTATATTTAGGTTAGTACTGATGTTATGATTCATTATAGAGTAGCCTAATACACATGACATCTTATCAATCCAAAGTCTGTTTAGGGTTGGTAGTTTCTTTTCGTATTCCCAGGCGCAAATGTGTGCCGCTAAGTAACAAGACTCTTAAAGGAGGATATTGTCGGGTTCAGTGATTTTGTTTCCTACTAGTGCTTAGTAATTCTCTTTGAGTCTATTGTAGAGATCTGACCCGATTTCTTTCTAAAAATCATAGTCTTCAAAGGAAGACTTAAGGATCTTTATTATCTCTTAGTACATAAAGAGACTAGTGTTAGGTTAATTGATTGATTCCTGAAGTATATTGGCCTTATTGTTATTAAGGTATAGCTAAATTTACGCTGTTTTGTCGTTTAAGACTCTAGTGACTCCGTAATTGTAGTGTTTGGGGTTGGATTTGACATTAAGGATCTCATCCCAATATGTGAGTTTTATTTGTTAGAAGTCTTTAGGTTGGTGAACATTCTTAACAACTGTGTCAAAGCAGAGTTTTTGCAGATAAGGAGAGGGAGTAGCTAGGACGTAGCTCTTATCTATTAATTTACAGAGGTTGTTATAGTATTAGTTCATCTTTTATATGTTTGATCTAACAAGATCATCATGAAAGATATTGGTAAACTCTCTGTGTTCTCTTATGTTATAATCGATTGCCTCAGCTATTGTTGGTGTCTGTTGGTCAGTTTCTGGTCGGAAAATACTGTTCAGAATTTGTTCTGGTTTAATTTGGTATTATATATCCTACCAATCTAGTGCGTCATCACTTCTCCTTATGGGAAGATTGAAGTGGGTGTCGTTTATCATCCATGTAAGGTCTTTTATGATTTTCCAGATCTTTGTGTCTATTCTTTAATAGAGTCTGAATTGTGATTTTTGGTAACTAAACAAGAAGCTCATCATCTCTTATTAGTTAGAGTAGTACATTGCTGGAGTTCCTTTGAATGATTTTTTGCTGGCTATGCATGCGCAGTAGATTCTTTATAGTATTCTGACTTATTGAGGCTTGAGGAGTATTGTTCCTTGGGTACTCTTGTTAAGGTATCTAAAGAGTTATGGAAAGTTACTTTCTTTCAACTCTCTGTGGCTGTACTCACTTATTATCTTATCGATATGTGGTCTAAGTACATCTGATTTATAGATGTTTGTTCTGTCCTTAGAGTTCCACTGGTGTGAGTACATTAATGAATGTTTTTTAAAATTTGTAATTGATTAATTTAAATGTATTAAAATGAATTTTATAAAGTATTATTGGTTTTACTCCATCAAAATTTTTCCTGATCTCTTAATTTGCTAGACAATATACCTAATAATACGTTCTTTATAATTAAAAAAACATATTTTTATGCTTTATGGTATGGATTTTTTTTCAGAATTTCAGAGACTTTATCTTTTATTTTAGTAGAATTTGTGAATGAAATTAAATCACAATTTATGAAAGAGCTAAAACCCCATAGATGAATTAAGAAGCGAGAATAGGAGTTAAGAACAATTAGATTAAAAATTAATTATAATTAGCTAATAATATAAATAATTAGGCTAAAATCAAATTTACACACTCTGATTGTATTATTTTATATGGACAATTAATCGAGCCAATAGTTTTATTAATTAGCCCAAACATTATAATTATACGCCAATAATAATTAATTCTTAATTTAATTGTTCTTAACTCCAATTCTCGTTTCTTAATTGATCTATGGGGTTTTATATTGTTATTAAAGATTAAATCCATCAATAAATTCAATTTGAATGTTAAATTGTCCAAAGCAGATTATACTTTTGCAGTTAAAAATCACCTTTAGTTAATACTAGGCTTTCAAAAAGTGATTTAATACTTCCATCAGTCAATATTTAAATAATAATAAATATTCAGATTAGTTTAACTTTTTTATCAATTCATAATTTGGCTATTTAATTGATTAATAAAATTGTAAAATAAATCTTTTTTTCTTTTAAGAAGTTTTCACTATTTTGTTTTTAATTTATTAGCTTGATTGAATATTTTGATATAAAGAAATTAACAAGATTTTATTAAGTAGTTGCTTTTATAAATTTTTAAGCTCTGGTTATTAAATTATTTTATTCGTGATAGGTTTTATTTTTTAAATTACAATCTTGCTTAAGATTAATTTTCTTTCATTTTTTAAATACTTAATTGCCAGTAAATATACACTTTAATTTCTTATTGTTACTTTTAAAAGCTTAAATTATTTTTCATCAAACCAATTAAAATATTACTTTCCTATAATTTTCACATGCAAGAAAAGCTTTGTAATCTTAAAATCTATTTCCGAATTCTACTATATTATTTGGTTATATACAATCTTTGACAATGAATTGATACGCAATTAATCTATTTTATCTTATAAGAATAAAACTTAAATTTATCTCTTTTTATTTTCTTTAATTTTCTCAGAAATATTTTTCTATTCGTTACCTTATCAGTATCTTCTACCTATTAAGAGTATTTGAAATGGAGAATTTTTTAGCATCATGAGAAGATAGATATGTCTCGCAAAACAAATTGAGTGCAAGAAACATCCAAGCATCAAAATAATTATTTTAAGAATTAAAATTGCTTAAATTAATAAGGGCCAATTATAATAGCTTGCAAGTTGATTAAGAAGAGAATCCCTCATCATAATTAATAAAATATTTTATTAATAGAAAATAATTTATTTTATTATAAGCTTGTAAATCTCTTAATACAAATGCTTTAATATATTTATTAACAATTAATTTGATATTCAGTAGAAATAAAATGCGCGAATTCAAATAATGTCAAACGCAAGTAAAAAGTTAATAAATTAAATGTCTAAAATTAGTAAATTAGATAAATAAAATAGTTATATTCTGAGAAAATATGAAAAATTTATTATTTAAATTTAAGTCAATTTTTATTTAAATTTTTTAATTTCTTAAATATAAAAGTTATCTACACTTTATATTTGTCTAAATAGCGCTTTTTTATTTTAATTAACTCACTTATCTCAATATCCTTTAGTAATTCAGTATTCTTATTTATTACAGCATAATTGTTTCAGGTTTATTTTCTAATAACTTTGCCTGAACAATACATTCATTCGACTGGAGTTGACCTATTCTAGCTAAAATAGGTGTTGAATGTACTGATTTATAAATTAAATGTATTTAACCTCAATACTCTTTAAAGAAGAGTCAAACTTTCTCTCAATTCAGATAGCTAAATATTTTTGTATCACTACAAATAATTCTAAGGTCATTCTTTTTTATTTATTCTAAAAGACATATTATTATTAATAAAGTGTAAATGCATATCTGTTCTTAATGATCAACTGCTATCCCTGTTTTTTATTAAAATCTACAATCTTTCCAGGAAATGTCAGCTTTTTACTTCCGTTAATCAGAAAAATTAATATTTTAAGCAAACCTCTATTGAGATTTGATATTGCCAGCTAATTTAAATACTACATTAATCAAGAAGTACGATTCAGCTTTCTAAAAAGGTAATATCAACTCCTAAAATATAAAAAAAAGTTATAAATTTACTAGTATACTATTGGATTCATCCTTTTATTATAATTTGACTTTCTTTCAAAAAAAATCTCTCGCTAATTGACCACTTATTTATTAGTACTGATGCACCTCTTATCTAACCCAAAATTCATAGTCACCTGAGCCAGTTGATTTCTTACTTCTATGTTGATTTAAAGATTAAAATTAATTTTTCTTCGAAGTTTTTTAGTTCTAATATAAATAAATTGACATTGACTAATCATTTGAGAATAAGCATATTTGCCTTAGCAACAGTCACAATGTCATTATTTTTTATTATTTCCAAATGTTAGCCAGTCTTAGTTGCTTCCATCATACTTTTTAATACAATAAGGACTTTTGAATGATGAAAAACTTCAGTTTACAAGCAAAAAAAAGAAGTTTAAACATTTTTGCTATTGCAATAGACAATTACATCAAACTGGACTAGTAAAAATCGCAAATATATTATATAGCTTTGGTATATTGATTCCATTAATATAGTAAGTATCATTAGTAAATGGCACTTTTTTACATTTTTAAGATATTATATTTTAATAATTTATTACTTAGCATTCATAATGTATTTAATATTTCTAGATTAATGATGGTTTCTTAAATTTTATATGAAAAATTTCTAATACAGTAGTTTAAATCAGAAGCTTTCTTATCAGTACTTAACAATTAATAATAGAATTTAATTAGAGATGATATTATTAAGAATAAAATATTAAACATTAATATTAATAATTTGCCCTTTTGTATATAAAACGACTAATTTAATTATATAATATTTCCGCACAGCATTAAAAACTTAATGAAAAACAAAAAAACCTATGATTCTGAATGGTAAAGGAATAGCAAAGCAGCAGAAAATATTGAATAAACTTCTATAAAGTTGAAAATATTTGATTATAAAGGAACTCTCAAGATAATAAGTACAACAAATCCATGAGCTGAAATTAGTATAAAAATTGCAGAAATTTAATAATAAATAAGATGAAAAGGATTTTTTGAATGCAAAAATATGAAATTAAAATATGTATAGAAAGTCTATTTTATTGTTAAATAATATCAAAAATTTATCATTACAAGAGGACTTCTTTGAATTACTTAAAAATTAATAATAGGTTCGAAGGTACTGAGCCATATTGTGTAGTCTCGTGACGATCCATTTCTTGATGGAAGTCATGATATCAATGATTTTTTTATATTCCCTAGAGATTAGGAGAGATTCAACAAAAGCTTAATTTCAATATGAATTTTGAAAAATATAAATTAATTAATATTATTAAATTTAATAAACTGTCTGATGATTTCATTTATTAAAAATGGAAGTTAAAAAAAGGTAATATAATAATTTACTATTACAGTTAATATTTCAGGTAAACAGAAAGGAGAAAGTCTGTGATATAGCAAAAAACAAAAAGAATGTAGTAATACTTAATCACTATTTTGATTCATACTAAATTAAAAATTAAATAAAAAGTTAAGATTGTTTAAACTTAGAAAAATTGAAAAAGACCTCATATTCTTTGATAGAAAACAGAAAATTAAATGCTGTATCCAAATACCATAGAATTAATAAAAAATAATAAGATAAATAAGATTAAACTATGGATCCTCCATCTCTACTAATAACTTTAACTAATGACCCTTAAATAGTAGAGTAAGCTATAAAAAGAGGGACAAACCACAGAGCACCAACACATCCCTTATATAGATAAAAAAGCAAGAAGACTTGATTTAATTGTTATATCTTTTGTGCCTGAAAAAAACAATTTCACAGCTAATGTTATAGACCACTTTTAAATAGCTAAAAATAATAATTTTATAATAAAATACGAATCTGTTCTAATATAGGAAAACAAGGAATAGAGTTTCTTACAAAAATTAAAAATTGCAAATGTCGATGGTGACTCAGACTGGAGTGATGAAGAAAAGAAGAGTACAGCGATGAATCGTATGCTATCTCCTCAAGTGTAGTAAAACGACTAAAATACTTTAGAAGTAAATTCTTCGATCAGACTAATATTTTAAATCCTAAGTATTATGAATTAATTGAAAAATAAGACCTACTACTTAGTAAAATAGATATTTAATTAGTTGATCCAAATTAAAATATAAATAAATAAAAAGGATCCAGAAGCCGCTCCCACTTACTCGATGAACGCATTGACAAGGGCGCAACTACAATATACAGAATTATTACATGAGAATCAAACGTGTCAATATGAGTTAATCCATCAGTAGATCTATATAAAGAACTAAATTTGTTTGCTAACTCTATTGAGCTTTATGTGATCATTAACCAATAGAGCACTCAGCTTTATACTAATCAACTCAGAATGTTAATTAAAGGCCATGATAGGAGGCTCTATCATCACAGTTGGCCCATTATACAAAAATCACTAGTTTTATTTAAGAACATATGAGCTAATATTAATAATAAGAGATGAGTGTAAATAACGCAATAAAAGAAGGACACAAGACATAGTCTAAATTAACATTGAAATGCATCTAAAGACAATATTACTTTATAAAAAGTGACATAGTAAAACTTCTTACAAGAAGGAGGAAATAAAATGTCTCCAAAAAGAAAGTCAAATTCTAAATAAGAATTCAAAACATTGACCATTAATTCAAATATAAAAATAAAGACTTTAATATAATCATTGTCAACAGAGGAAAGAATTGAGACAAGAAAGGAGGGAGAAGAAGAAGCAACAATCAAAGAAAAAGAAAAGGAAAAACAGAGGTATAAAAAGATTGCTCTAAAAGAACTAAATTGTTTTAAAAGATTTTTATCCTTTATATATAATGAATTTACCGCTATGAAAAGTGAGAACTATGAGCCTCGAATGTTCAAATATTTTTAATAAAATTATTATTCATTATTTTTAATTAAAAATATGAAAATAAGCAAATTATTCCTGGTTTTTTTTATACATCTTATTATTTTAATGATATTATTTTTTAAGTATATTTTTAATAAAATTTAAATAAAATTATCATAAAAGTTTATATAGAATTTATATAAATAGATTAAGAAATTAAAATAGATTGGTACTGCATTAATAAAGAGAAAAGGGAACCATTAAAAGATGTGTGAGAAAATTAAAGAAGTATTTTTGCAATTCTTTTAGATTACTGAAAGCTTAAGAGAAAAATAGAATTGAACCTCATCTGGATAAACTGATCTAAATAATGGATTGAAACAAAATATTTCAATTAAAATAAGGAAAATTATTCAACAAAAGTTAAGAAACATCTTGAAGTTTAGCAATTTTCGATTCGATCAAAATCATTTATAGGAAATAAAGAAAATGTTGTCAAAAAAAGCTATATATATATATCAATTCATCCAAAGTTCCTCTGAAAATAAGAATAGATCTCAAAATAATAAAGCGAATTAATTGAAATGATTTAGGGTATAGATAATTAATCAACATTTAATATGATAAATTCAGTTCAAATTCTTTAAATAAGTTTTAATTCCTTGCTTTTCGTAATAATATACGTCTTCTATGTCACTCAAATTTAAAGTGCAATCGTCGAGATCGATGATTGTTATATCTTCCGCATCGTTGAATAGAAGTAAATTCTCTTAAGCATGTGATATTCTAAACTCAGGCTCATCTCAATTTAAGACTGCTATTTTGATTATACTACAACATGGCCTTCCTTCAATGCGTTATTTAATTTTATACATCTCAAATTTATCAAAATTAAATAACGCATTGAAGGAAGGCCATGTTGTAGTATAATCAAAATAGCAGTCTTAAATTGAGATGTGCCTGAGTTTAGAATATCACATGCTTAAGAGAATTTACTTCTATTCTACGATGCGGAAGATATAACAATCATCGATCTCGACGATTGCACTTTAAATTTGAGTGACATAGAAGACGTATATTATTACGAAAAGCAAGGAATTAAAACTTATTTAAAGAATTTGAACTGAATTTATCATATTAAGTGTTGATTAATTATCTAAACCCTAAATCATTTCAATTAATTCGCTTTATTGTGATCTTATGAATCCCTTGCATATTTTTAGTATACCGTAATAAATTTAATAAATAAATTAATTTTAATTATGAGAGGTTATTACAAGAAGCCGGATGAGAAATTGAAGTTTAGACAAAGTAATTAATTTTAATTCAATTTTTATATTAATCATATATAATAATTGAAATAAAAAGGGTTTTTAATAATTATTAAAATTAATCAAATTAAAAGACAATATTTTCATAAAAGTTAAAATTTTATACAATGATTCTTATCAATTTTTGTTTATCTTATATTGATTTAATGTTAGTAAATAGTTATCAAATTTATTAAAAATGATATTTTCATATTATTATGAATAACAATTCATTATTCATAAAAGTTTAAACCAATTATTTCTTTTTCAAATGTATGATTTTTTAATTTATCTAGAATTTTTAATATTTGAACTTAAAATTTAGTTTATGAATCATTGAGATAAATTTAAAGATTTATAAATATTACACACATGAGAATAATAAATAAAAATATTTGAAACCTTTTAAATTATAATTAAATGATTAGCATCATAATTCGAACAATTTTTCATGTTGTTATCTTTTTTGTTATAAAAATTATATTTTTGATTATGAGATATTAAATAGTAAAGAGCTATAAAGATATTTAAAATTTCAATAATTCGATCATGTCGATATTTGTTAAAATGACTTTTATTGGATCAAATAATATTTTAAAAATAAGCCCTTTTTAAATAAAGGAAAAATGAGAGCAAATTACAACATTTGAAATCTCTAAATTATAAAAAAGGCTATATAAATGAAGTAATATTGCGATTTTTTGAAGAGACTTAAAAATGATATTTAAAAAAAAAACATATTCTAAATCATATTTTTATAAAAAAAACTTTAATGAAATTAATATTGTCAATCAAACCGTGTAACTCTTAAGGACAAAATCAAAAATACTTAATTTTCAAGATGATAAAGATTTAAACAATTTAGCCTTCTTAATATATAACGTATTTCTTATGTCTAATAAAAAAAATAACAATCATTTTAAGGAGAAAATTTATTTAAAATAATGATTTCACATATATACGTAATAAGAAAAAAATAAGAATAGAAATTAATTTGAGAAATAAAAGAAATTTATAAATATCAATATTAAATAAAAATTTCAAAGCATAAAAAAGATAATTAATAAAAAATAAATATAGAAAATAAATAAAGAAACAAGCATTAAAAATAACATAGAACTTTAATGAAAAGTTAAAAATACCATTTTAAAAATGGAATATTATTTCAAAAGTACTTCACTTATTAAATGATTCTTTCAAAGGGCGCTTTGAATTCTATTTCTCAATCAATGTGGGAAAGAAGGCAATTAATCTGAAGAAGACATTCAAGATTGGTGACATTTCTTATCTTGCTAGAAGGAAATTTAGAAAGTCGCAAGCGAGGACTTATAACCTTATTTACGTCATTTCCAAAATGAAAATCGTTCGAATTACTTTTCTTATGAACTCTTCCATACTACTTACTCTATTTCTCATGTTGCTTATTAGAAGCATAAAGTTAAAGTAACTATCTCTCCAAATCTAACTTTCAAATAGTCAATGATGCTAGCATATTTCTTTTTTTGTTATTACGCGGAAATAAATCTTATATGAATACTTATGCCATCAAACAAGGAATGATTTATTTTTCAATCATTGGCTTCAAAAGCAAGGTACTTTTCGGTAAAAAGATTATTGCTGAAAATATATTCTCTTTTACTCTGATTGGTAAAGTCTCAATTATGGGAGTGTTTAAAATAAGTGAAGATTGAATTCCTTCAAGTTTTCAAAGATTTATGACATCAGTTAAAACCTGAAGATGGTATAGGTTTCTTTAAATGTTTTAATCATCGATAGAATATCCTTCACTTTAAATTAGACTTTCCCTCAAAGATCTTTTCGAGCTCACACAATTAAGCGCTTTATAATGCGAATTTAATAAAATGCACTAAACGATCCTAATTAAATTAGTATGGAAAAATATAAGAATTTGTGATTTTGTTTGAACTTAAAAATTGTTCAATTGAGTGAATTGACTATCTTCTCGTCACTAGCCAAGAAAATGCGAAGATAAAATAATGTAGCGGAAATAAATTCAATGAGACTCTCACAATTTATTTTAGCCGAAACTAAGCCAAAGCTTAGAAATATAGTGGTCAAAGATTAAAACCTTTACCCAAAAAAACACATCGAAATATCTTCTCGATTACTATTTCAGTATGAAAACTATTGGCTGGCATCGTGTGTTCGAGCTTTATAAAGAGTATTGCTCTCAAAAATCATGAGCTATTGAAACATTCCAAGACTCGACTTGAATCATTTAAATACTAGTATAGTTTTTTTTTTGTATAACAAACCTCATGTCCTTCGTTCTTTAGCAATACTTGCATTATATTATTTCAAAAGTACTTTACTTATTAAATGATTCTTTCAAAGGGCGCTTTGAATTCTATTTCTCAATCAATGTGGGAAAGAAGGCAATTAATCTGAAGAAGACATTCAAGATTGGTGACATTTCTTATCTTGCTAGAAGGAAATTTAGAAAGTCGCAAGCGAGGACTTATAACCTTATTTACGTCATTTCCAAAATGAAAATCGTTCGAATTACTTTTCTTATGAACTCTTCCATACTACTTACTCTGTTTCTCATGTTGCTTATTAGAAGCATAAAGTTAAAGTCACTATCTCTCCAAATCTTACTTTCAAATAGTCAATGATGCTAGCATAATTCTTTTTTTGTTATTACGCGGAAATAAATCTTATATGAATACTTATGCCATCAAACAAGGAATGATTTATTTTTCAATAATTGGCTTCAACAGCAAGGTACTTTTCGGTAAAAAGATTATTGCTGAAAATATATTCTCTTTTACTCTGATTGGTAAAGTCTCAATTATGGGAGTGTTTAAAATAAGTGAAGATTGAATTCCTTCAAGTTTTCAAAGATTTATGACATCAGTTAAAACCTGAAGATGGTATAGGTTTCTTTAAATGTTTTAATCATCGATAGAATATCCTTCACTTTAAATTAGACTTTCCTTCAAAGATTTCTCACTAGGTTCTTGACATATATGAAAAACATTTGTTTCACCATATACTTTGCCAAGCGCGAATATTAAGGAATATCACTTTTATCATATGTAGAATTCTTTTCGAGCTCACACAATTAAGCGCCTTATAATGCGAATTTAATAAAATGCACTAAACGATCCTAATTAAATTAGTATGGAAAAATATAAGAATTTGTGATTTTGTTTGAACTTAAAAATTGTTCAATTGAGTGAATTGACTATCTTCTCGTCACTAGCCAAGAAAATGCGAAGATAAAATAATGTAGCGGAAATAAATTCAATGAGACTCTCACAATTTATTTTAGCCGAAACTAAGCCAAAGCTTAGAAATATAGTGGTCAAAGATTAAAACCTTTACCCAAAAAAACACATCGAAATATCTTCTCGATTACTATTTCAGTATGAAAACTATTGGCTGGCATCGTGTGTTCGAGCTTTATAAAGAGTATTGCTCTCAAAAATCATGAGCTATTGAAACATTCCAAGACTCGACTTGAATCATTTAAATACTAGTATAGTTTTTTTTTTGTATAACAAACCTCATGTCCTTCGTTCTTTAGCAATACTTGCATTATATTATTTCAAAAGTACTTTACTTATTAAATGATTCTTTCAAAGGGCGCTTTGAATTCTATTTCTCAATCAATGTGGGAAAGAAGGCAATTAATCTGAAGAAGACATTCAAGATTGGTGACATTTCTTATCTTGCTAGAAGGAAATTTAGAAAGTCGCAAGCGAGGACTTATAACCTTATTTACGTCATTTCCAAAATGAAAATCGTTCGAATTACTTTTCTTATGAACTCTTCCATACTACTTACTCTGTTTCTCATGTTGCTTATTAGAAGCATAAAGTTAAAGTCACTATCTCTCCAAATCTTACTTTCAAATAGTCAATGATGCTAGCATAATTCTTTTTTTGTTATTACGCGGAAATAAATCTTATATGAATACTTATGCCATCAAACAAGGAATGATTTATTTTTCAATCATTGGCTTCAACAGCAAGGTACTTTTCGGTAAAAAGATTATTGCTGAAAATATATTCTCTTTTACTCTGATTGGTAAAGTCTCAATTATGGGAGTGTTTAAAATAAGTGAAGATTGAATTCCTTCAAGTTTTCAAAGATTTATGACATCAGTTAAAACCTGAAGATGGTATAGGTTTCTTTAAATGTTTTAATCATCGATAGAATATCCTTCACTTTAAATTAGACTTTCCCTCAAAGATTTCTCACTAGGTTCTTGACATATATGAAAAACATTTGTTTCACCATATACTTTGCCAAGCGCGAATATTAAGGAATATCACTTTTATCATATGTAGAATTCTTTTCGAGCTGACACAATTAAGCGCCTTATAATGCGAATTTAATAAAATGCACTAAACGATCCTAATTAAATTAGTATGGAAAAATATAAGAATTTGTGATTTTGTTTGAACTTAAAAATTGTTCAATTGAGTGAATTGACTATCTTCTCGTCACTAGCCAAGAAAATGCGAAGATAAAATAATGTAGCGGAAATAAATTCAATGAGACTCTCACAATTTATTTTAGCCGAAACTAAGCCAAAGCTTAGAAATATAGTGGTCAAAGATTAAAACCTTTACCCAAAAAAACACATCGAAATATCTTCTCGATTACTATTTCAGTATGAAAACTATTGGCTGGCATCGTGTGTTCGAGCTTTATAAAGAGTATTGCTCTCAAAAATCATGAGCTATTGAAACATTCCAAGACTCGACTTGAATCATTTAAATACTAGTATAGTTTTTTTTTTTGTATAACAAACCTCATGTCCTTCGTTCTTTAGCAATACTTGCATTATATTATTTCAAAAGTACTTTACTTATTAAATGATTCTTTCAAAGGGCGCTTTGAATTCTATTTCTCAATCAATGTGGGAAAGAAGGCAATTAATCTGAAGAAGACATTCAAGATTGGTGACATTTCTTATCTTGCTAGAAGGAAATTTAGAAAGTCGCAAGCGAGGACTTATAACCTTATTTACGTCATTTCCAAAATGAAAATCGTTCGAATTACTTTTCTTATGAACTCTTCCATACTACTTACTCTGTTTCTCATGTTGCTTATTAGAAGCATAAAGTTAAAGTCACTATCTCTCCAAATCTTACTTTCAAATAGTCAATGATGCTAGCATAATTCTTTTTTTGTTATTACGCGGAAATAAATCTTATATGAATACTTATGCCATCAAACAAGGAATGATTTATTTTTCAATAATTGGCTTCAACAGCAAGGTACTTTTCGGTAAAAAGATTATTGCTGAAAATATATTCTCTTTTACTCTGATTGGTAAAGTCTCAATTATGGGAGTGTTTAAAATAAGTGAAGATTGAATTCCTTCAAGTTTTCAAAGATTTATGACATCAGTTAAAACCTGAAGATGGTATAGGTTTCTTTAAATGTTTTAATCATCGATAGAATATCCTTCACTTTAAATTAGACTTTCCCTCAAAGATTTCTCACTAGGTTCTTGACATATATGAAAAACATTTGTTTCACCATATACTTTGCCAAGCGCGAATATTAAGGAATATCACTTTTATCATATGTAGAATTCTTTTCGAGCTGACACAATTAAGCGCCTTATAATGCGAATTTAATAAAATGCACTAAACGATCCTAATTAAATTAGTATGGAAAAATATAAGAATTTGTGATTTTGTTTGAACTTAAAAATTGTTCAATTGAGTGAATTGACTATCTTCTCGTCACTAGCCAAGAAAATGCGAAGATAAAATAATGTAGCGGAAATAAATTCAATGAGACTCTCACAATTTATTTTAGCCGAAACTAAGCCAAAGCTTAGAAATATAGTGGTCAAAGATTAAAACCTTTACCCAAAAAAACACATCGAAATATCTTCTCGATTACTATTTCAGTATGAAAACTATTGGCTGGCATCGTGTGTTCGAGCTTTATAAAGAGTATTGCTCTCAAAAATCATGAGCTATTGAAACATTCCAAGACTCGACTTGAATCATTTAAATACTAGTATAGTTTTTTTTTTGTATAACAAACCTCATGTCCTTCGTTCTTTAGCAATACTTGCATTATATTATTTCAAAAGTACTTTACTTATTAAATGATTCTTTCAAAGGGCGCTTTGAATTCTATTTCTCAATCAATGTGGGAAAGAAGGCAATTAATCTGAAGAAGACATTCAAGATTGGTGACATTTCTTATCTTGCTAGAAGGAAATTTAGAAAGTCGCAAGCGAGGACTTATAACCTTATTTACGTCATTTCCAAAATGAAAATCGTTCGAATTACTTTTCTTATGAACTCTTCCATACTACTTACTCTATTTCTCATGTTTTTTATTAGAAGCATAAAATGAAAGTCACTTTCTCTCGAAATCTAACTTTCAAATAGTTAATAATGCTAGCATATTTCTTTTTTTGTTATTACGCGGAAATAAATCTTTTATGAATACTTATGCCATCAAACAAGGAATGATTTATTTTTCAATAATTGGCTTCAACAGCAAGGTACTTTTCGGTAAAAAGATTATTGCTGAAAATATATTCTCTTTTACTCTGATTGGTAAAGTCTCAATTATGGGAGTGTTTAAAATAAGTGAAGATTGAATTCCTTCAAGTTTTCAAAGATTTATGACATCAGTTAAAACCTGAAGATGGTATAGGTTTCTTTAAATGTTTTAATCATCGATAGAATATCCTTCACTTTAAATTAGACTTTCCCTCAAAGATCTTTTCGAGCTCACACAATTAAGCGCTTTATAATGCGAATTTAATAAAATGCACTAAACGATCCTAATTAAATTAGTATGGAAAAATATAAGAATTTGTGATTTTGTTTGAACTTAAAAATTGTTCAATTGAGTGAATTGACTATCTTCTCGTCACTAGCCAAGAAAATGCGAAGATAAAATAATGTAGCGGAAATAAATTCAATGAGACTCTCACAATTTATTTTAGCCGAAACTAAGCCAAAGCTTAGAAATATAGTGGTCAAAGATTAAAACCTTTACCCAAAAAAACACATCGAAATATCTTCTCGATTACTATTTCAGTATGAAAACTATTGGCTGGCATCGTGTTTTCGAGCTTTATAAAGAGTATTGCTCTTAAAACCCATGAGCTATTGAAACAATCCAAGACTCGACTTGAATCATTTAAATACTAGTATAGTCTTTTTTGTATAACAAACCTCATGTCCTTCGTTCTTTAGCAATACTTGCATTATATTATTTCAAAAGTACTTTACTTATTAAATGATTCTTTCAAAGGGCGCTTTGAATTCTATTTCTCAATCAATGTGGGAAAGAAGGCAATTAATCTGAAGAAGACATTCAAGATTGGTGACATTTCTTATCTTGCTAGAAGGAAATTTAGAAAGTCGCAAGCGAGGACTTATAACCTTATTTACGTCATTTCCAAAATGAAAATCGTTCGAATTACTTTTCTTATGAACTCTTCCATACTACTTACTCTATTTCTCATGTTTTTTATTAGAAGCATAAAATGAAAGTCACTTTCTCTCGAAATCTAACTTTCAAATAGTTAATAATGCTAGCATATTTCTTTTTTTGTTATTACGCGGAAATAAATCTTTTATGAATACTTATGCCATCAAACAAGGAATGATTTATTTTTCAATAATTGGCTTCAACAGCAAGGTACTTTTCGGTAAAAAGATTATTGCTGAAAATATATTCTCTTTTACTCTGATTGGTAAAGTCTCAATTATGGGAGTGTTTAAAATAAGTGAAGATTGAATTCCTTCAAGTTTTCAAAGATTTATGACATCAGTTAAAACCTGAAGATGGTATAGGTTTCTTTAAATGTTTTAATCATCGATAGAATATCCTTCACTTTAAATTAGACTTTCCCTCAAAGATCTTTTCGAGCTCACACAATTAAGCGCTTTATAATGCGAATTTAATAAAATGCACTAAACGATCCTAATTAAATTAGTATGGAAAAATATAAGAATTTGTGATTTTGTTTGAACTTAAAAATTGTTCAATTGAGTGAATTGACTATCTTCTCGTCACTAGCCAAGAAAATGCGAAGATAAAATAATGTAGCGGAAATAAATTCAATGAGACTCTCACAATTTATTTTAGCCGAAACTAAGCCAAAGCTTAGAAATATAGTGGTCAAAGATTAAAACCTTTACCCAAAAAAACACATCGAAATATCTTCTCGATTACTATTTCAGTATGAAAACTATTGGCTGGCATCGTGTTTTCGAGCTTTATAAAGAGTATTGCTCTTAAAACCCATGAGCTATTGAAACAATCCAAGACTCGACTTGAATCATTTAAATACTAGTATAGTCTTTTTTGTATAACAAACCTCATGTCCTTCGTTCTTTAGCAATACTTGCATTATATTATTTCAAAAGTACTTTACTTATTAAATGATTCTTTCAAAGGGCGCTTTGAATTCTATTTCTCAATCAATGTGGGAAAGAAGGCAATTAATCTGAAGAAGACATTCAAGATTGGTGACATTTCTTATCTTGCTAGAAGGAAATTTAGAAAGTCGCAAGCGAGGACTTATAACCTTATTTACGTCATTTCCAAAATGAAAATCGTTCGAATTACTTTTCTTATGAACTCTTCCATACTACTTACTCTATTTCTCATGTTTTTTATTAGAAGCATAAAATGAAAGTCACTTTCTCTCGAAATCTAACTTTCAAATAGTTAATAATGCTAGCATATTTCTTTTTTTGTTATTACGCGGAAATAAATCTTTTATGAATACTTATGCCATCAAACAAGGAATGATTTATTTTTCAATAATTGGCTTCAACAGCAAGGTACTTTTCGGTAAAAAGATTATTGCTGAAAATATATTCTCTTTTACTCTGATTGGTAAAGTCTCAATTATGGGAGTGTTTAAAATAAGTGAAGATTGAATTCCTTCAAGTTTTCAAAGATTTATGACATCAGTTAAAACCTGAAGATGGTATAGGTTTCTTTAAATGTTTTAATCATCGATAGAATATCCTTCACTTTAAATTAGACTTTCCCTCAAAGATCTTTTCGAGCTCACACAATTAAGCGCTTTATAATGCGAATTTAATAAAATGCACTAAACGATCCTAATTAAATTAGTATGGAAAAATATAAGAATTTGTGATTTTGTTTGAACTTAAAAATTGTTCAATTGAGTGAATTGACTATCTTCTCGTCACTAGCCAAGAAAATGCGAAGATAAAATAATGTAGCGGAAATAAATTCAATGAGACTCTCACAATTTATTTTAGCCGAAACTAAGCCAAAGCTTAGAAATATAGTGGTCAAAGATTAAAACCTTTACCCAAAAAAACACATCGAAATATCTTCTCGATTACTATTTCAGTATGAAAACTATTGGCTGGCATCGTGTTTTCGAGCTTTATAAAGAGTATTGCTCTTAAAACCCATGAGCTATTGAAACAATCCAAGACTCGACTTGAATCATTTAAATACTAGTATAGTCTTTTTTGTATAACAAACCTCATGTCCTTCGTTCTTTAGCAATACTTGCATTATATTATTTCAAAAGTACTTTACTTATTAAATGATTCTTTCAAAGGGCGCTTTGAATTCTATTTCTCAATCAATGTGGGAAAGAAGGCAATTAATCTGAAGAAGACATTCAAGATTGGTGACATTTCTTATCTTGCTAGAAGGAAATTTAGAAAGTCGCAAGCGAGGACTTATAACCTTATTTACGTCATTTCCAAAATGAAAATCGTTCGAATTACTTTTCTTATGAACTCTTCCATACTACTTACTCTATTTCTCATGTTTTTTATTAGAAGCATAAAATGAAAGTCACTTTCTCTCGAAATCTAACTTTCAAATAGTTAATAATGCTAGCATATTTCTTTTTTTGTTATTACGCGGAAATAAATCTTTTATGAATACTTATGCCATCAAACAAGGAATGATTTATTTTTCAATAATTGGCTTCAACAGCAAGGTACTTTTCGGTAAAAAGATTATTGCTGAAAATATATTCTCTTTTACTCTGATTGGTAAAGTCTCAATTATGGGAGTGTTTAAAATAAGTGAAGATTGAATTCCTTCAAGTTTTCAAAGATTTATGACATCAGTTAAAACCTGAAGATGGTATAGGTTTCTTTAAATGTTTTAATCATCGATAGAATATCCTTCACTTTAAATTAGACTTTCCCTCAAAGATCTTTTCGAGCTCACACAATTAAGCGCTTTATAATGCGAATTTAATAAAATGCACTAAACGATCCTAATTAAATTAGTATGGAAAAATATAAGAATTTGTGATTTTGTTTGAACTTAAAAATTGTTCAATTGAGTGAATTGACTATCTTCTCGTCACTAGCCAAGAAAATGCGAAGATAAAATAATGTAGCGGAAATAAATTTTTTGAGACTCTCACAATTTATTTTAGCCGAAACTAAGCCAAAGCTTAGAAATATAGTGGTCAAAGATTAAAACCTTTACCCAAAAAAACACATCGAAATATCTTCTCGATTACTATTTCAGTATGAAAACTATTGGCTGGCATCGTGTTTTCGAGCTTTATAAAGAGTATTGCTCTTAAAACCCATGAGCTATTGAAACAATCCAAGACTCGACTTGAATCATTTAAATACTAGTATAGTCTTTTTTGTATAACAAACCTCATGTCCTTCGTTCTTTAGCAATACTTGCATTATATTATTTCAAAAGTACTTTACTTATTAAATGATTCTTTCAAAGGGCGCTTTGAATTCTATTTCTCAATCAATGTGGGAAAGAAGGCAATTAATCTGAAGAAGACATTCAAGATTGGTGACATTTCTTATCTTGCTAGAAGGAAATTTAGAAAGTCGCAAGCGAGGACTTATAACCTTATTTACGTCATTTCCAAAATGAAAATCGTTCGAATTACTTTTCTTATGAACTCTTCCATACTACTTACTCTGTTTCTCATGTTGTTTATTAGAAGCATAAAGTGAAAGTCACTTTCTCTCCAAATCTAACTTTCAAATAGTTAATGATGCTAGCATATTTCTTTTTTTGTTATTACGCGGAAATAAATCTTATATGAATACTTATGCCATCAAACAAGGAATGATTTATTTTTCAATAATTGGCTTCAACAGCAAGGTACTTTTGGTAAAAAGATTATTGCTGAAAATATATTCTCTTTTACTCTGATTGGTAAAGTCTCAATTATGGGAGTGTTTAAAATAAGTGAAGATTGAATTCCTTCAAGTTTTCAAAGATTTATGACATCAGTTAAAACCTGAAGATGGTATAGGTTTCTTTAAATGTTTTAATCATCGATAGAATATCCTTCACTTTAAATTAGACTTTCCCTCAAAGATCTTTTCGAGCTCACACAATTAAGCGCTTTATAATGCGAATTTAATAAAATGCACTAAACGATCCTAATTAAATTAGTATGGAAAAATATAAGAATTTGTGATTTTGTTTGAACTTAAAAATTGTTCAATTGAGTGAATTGACTATCTTCTCGTCACTAGCCAAGAAAATGCGAAGATAAAATAATGTAGCGGAAATAAATTCAATGAGACTCTCACAATTTATTTTAGCCGAAACTAAGCCAAAGCTTAGAAATATAGTGGTCAAAGATTAAAACCTTTACCCAAAAAAACACATCGAAATATCTTCTCGATTACTATTTCAGTATGAAAACTATTGGCTGGCATCGTGTTTTCGAGCTTTATAAAGAGTATTGCTCTTAAAACCCATGAGCTATTGAAACAATCCAAGACTCGACTTGAATCATTTAAATACTAGTATAGTCTTTTTTGTATAACAAACCTCATGTCCTTCGTTCTTTAGCAATACTTGCATTATATTATTTCAAAAGTACTTTACTTATTAAATGATTCTTTCAAAGGGCGCTTTGAATTCTATTTCTCAATCAATGTGGGAAAGAAGGCAATTAATCTGAAGAAGACATTCAAGATTGGTGACATTTCTTATCTTGCTAGAAGGAAATTTAGAAAGTCGCAAGCGAGGACTTATAACCTTATTTACGTCATTTCCAAAATGAAAATCGTTCGAATTACTTTTCTTATGAACTCTTCCATACTACTTACTCTATTTCTCATGTTGTTTATTAGAAGCATAAAGTGAAAGTCACTTTCTCTCCAAATCTAACTTTCAAATAGTTAATGATGCTAGCATATTTCTTTTTTTGTTATTACGCGGAAATAAATCTTATATGAATACTTATGCCATCAAACAAGGAATGATTTATTTTTCAATCATTGGCTTCAACAGCAAGGTACTTTTCGGTAAAAAGATTATTGCTGAAAATATATTCTCTTTTACTCTGATTGGTAAAGTCTCAATTATGGGAGTGTTTAAAATAAGTGAAGATTGAATTCCTTCAAGTTTTCAAAGATTTATGACATCAGTTAAAACCTGAAGATGGTATAGGTTTCTTTAAATGTTTTAATCATCGATAGAATATCCTTCACTTTAAATTAGACTTTCCCTCAAAGATCTTTTCGAGCTCACACAATTAAGCGCTTTATAATGCGAATTTAATAAAATGCACTAAACGATCCTAATTAAATTAGTATGGAAAAATATAAGAATTTGTGATTTTGTTTGAACTTAAAAATTGTTCAATTGAGTGAATTGACTATCTTCTCGTCACTAGCCAAGAAAATGCGAAGATAAAATAATGTAGCGGAAATAAATTCAATGAGACTCTCACAATTTATTTTAGCCGAAACTAAGCCAAAGCTTAGAAATATAGTGGTCAAAGATTAAAACCTTTACCCAAAAAAACACATCGAAATATCTTCTCGATTACTATTTCAGTATGAAAACTATTGGCTGGCATCGTGTGTTCGAGCTTTATAAAGAGTATTGCTCTCAAAAATCATGAGCTATTGAAACATTCCAAGACTCGACTTGAATCATTTAAATACTAGTATAGTTTTTTTTTTGTATAACAAACCTCATGTCCTTCGTTCTTTAGCAATACTTGCATTATATTATTTCAAAAGTACTTTACTTATTAAATGATTCTTTCAAAGGGCGCTTTGAATTCTATTTCTCAATCAATGTGGGAAAGAAGGCAATTAATCTGAAGAAGACATTCAAGATTGGTGACATTTCTTATCTTGCTAGAAGGAAATTTAGAAAGTCGCAAGCGAGGACTTATAACCTTATTTACGTCATTTCCAAAATGAAAATCGTTCGAATTACTTTTCTTATGAACTCTTCCATACTACTTACTCTATTTCTCATGTTGCTTATTAGAAGCATAAAGTTAAAGTAACTATCTCTCCAAATCTAACTTTCAAATAGTCAATGATGCTAGCATATTTCTTTTTTTGTTATTACGCGGAAATAAATCTTATATGAATACTTATGCCATCAAACAAGGAATGATTTATTTTTCAATCATTGGCTTCAAAAGCAAGGTACTTTTCGGTAAAAAGATTATTGCTGAAAATATATTCTCTTTTACTCTGATTGGTAAAGTCTCAATTATGGGAGTGTTTAAAATAAGTGAAGATTGAATTCCTTCAAGTTTTCAAAGATTTATGACATCAGTTAAAACCTGAAGATGGTATAGGTTTCTTTAAATGTTTTAATCATCGATAGAATATCCTTCACTTTAAATTAGACTTTCCTTCAAAGATTTCTCACTAGGTTCTTGACATATATGAAAAACATTTGTTTCACCATATACTTTGCCAAGCGCGAATATTAAGGAATATCACTTTTATCATATGTAGAATTCTTTTCGATCTCACACAATTAAGCGCCTTATAATGCGAATTTAATAAAATGCACTAAACGATCCTAATTAAATTAGTATGGAAAAATATAAGAATTTGTGATTTTGTTTGAACTTAAAAATTGTTCAATTGAGTGAATTGACTATCTTCTCGTCACTAGCCAAGAAAATGCGAAGATAAAATAATGTAGCGGAAATAAATTTTTTGAGACTCTCACAATTTATTTTAGCCGAAACTAAGCCAAAGCTTAGAAATATAGTGGTCAAAGATTAAAACCTTTACCCAAAAAAACACATCGAAATATCTTCTCGATTACTATTTCAGTATGAAAACTATTGGCTGGCATCGTGTGTTCGAGCTTTATAAAGAGTATTGCTCTCAAAAATCATGAGCTATTGAAACATTCCAAGACTCGACTTGAATCATTTAAATACTAGTATAGTTCTTTTTTGTATAACAAACCTCATGTCCTTCGTTCTTTAGCAATACTTGCATTATATTATTTCAAAAGTACTTTACTTATTAAATGATTCTTTCAAAGGGCGCTTTGAATTCTATTTCTCAATCAATGTGGGAAAGAAGGCAATTAATCTGAAGAAGACATTCAAGATTGGTGACATTTCTTATCTTGCTAGAAGGAAATTTAGAAAGTCGCAAGCGAGGACTTATAACCTTATTTACGTCATTTCCAAAATGAAAATCGTTCGAATTACTTTTCTTATGAACTCTTCCATACTACTTACTCTATTTCTCATGTTTTTTATTAGAAGCATAAAATGAAAGTCACTTTCTCTCGAAATCTAACTTTCAAATAGTTAATAATGCTAGCATATTTCTTTTTTTGTTATTACGCGGAAATAAATCTTTTATGAATACTTATGCCATCAAACAAGGAATGATTTATTTTTCAATAATTGGCTTCAACAGCAAGGTACTTTTCGGTAAAAAGATTATTGCTGAAAATATATTCTCTTTTACTCTGATTGGTAAAGTCTCAATTATGGGAGTGTTTAAAATAAGTGAAGATTGAATTCCTTCAAGTTTTCAAAGATTTATGACATCAGTTAAAACCTGAAGATGGTATAGGTTTCTTTAAATGTTTTAATCATCGATAGAATATCCTTCACTTTAAATTAGACTTTCCCTCAAAGATCTTTTCGAGCTCACACAATTAAGCGCTTTATAATGCGAATTTAATAAAATGCACTAAACGATCCTAATTAAATTAGTATGGAAAAATATAAGAATTTGTGATTTTGTTTGAACTTAAAAATTGTTCAATTGAGTGAATTGACTATCTTCTCGTCACTAGCCAAGAAAATGCGAAGATAAAATAATGTAGCGGAAATAAATTCAATGAGACTCTCACAATTTATTTTAGCCGAAACTAAGCCAAAGCTTAGAAATATAGTGGTCAAAGATTAAAACCTTTACCCAAAAAAACACATCGAAATATCTTCTCGATTACTATTTCAGTATGAAAACTATTGGCTGGCATCGTGTGTTCGAGCTTTATAAAGAGTATTGCTCTCAAAAATCATGAGCTATTGAAACATTCCAAGACTCGACTTGAATCATTTAAATACTAGTATAGTTTTTTTTTTGTATAACAAACCTCATGTCCTTCGTTCTTTAGCAATACTTGCATTATATTATTTCAAAAGTACTTTACTTATTAAATGATTCTTTCAAAGGGCGCTTTGAATTCTATTTCTCAATCAATGTGGGAAAGAAGGCAATTAATCTGAAGAAGACATTCAAGATTGGTGACATTTCTTATCTTGCTAGAAGGAAATTTAGAAAGTCGCAAGCGAGGACTTATAACCTTATTTACGTCATTTCCAAAATGAAAATCGTTCGAATTACTTTTCTTATGAACTCTTCCATACTACTTACTCTGTTTCTCATGTTGCTTATTAGAAGCATAAAGTTAAAGTCACTATCTCTCCAAATCTTACTTTCAAATAGTCAATGATGCTAGCATAATTCTTTTTTTGTTATTACGCGGAAATAAATCTTATATGAATACTTATGCCATCAAACAAGGAATGATTTATTTTTCAATCATTGGCCTCAACAGCAAGGTACTTTTCGGTAAAAAGATTATTGCTGAAAATATATTCTCTTTTACTCTGATTGGTAAAGTCTCAATTATGGGAGTGTTTAAAATAAGTGAAGATTGAATTCCTTCAAGTTTTCAAAGATTTATGACATCAGTTAAAACCTGAAGATGGTATAGGTTTCTTTAAATGTTTTAATCATCGATAGAATATCCTTCACTTTAAATTAGACTTTCCTTCAAAGATTTCTCACTAGGTTCTTGACATATATGAAAAACATTTGTTTCACCATATACTTTGCCAAGCGCGAATATTAAGGAATATCACTTTTATCATATGTAGAATTCTTTTCGATCTCACACAATTAAGCGCCTTATAATGCGAATTTAATAAAATGCACTAAACGATCCTAATTAAATTAGTATGGAAAAATATAAGAATTTGTGATTTTGTTTGAACTTAAAAATTGTTCAATTGAGTGAATTGACTATCTTCTCGTCACTAGCCAAGAAAATGCGAAGATAAAATAATGTAGCGGAAATAAATTTTTTGAGACTCTCACAATTTATTTTAGCCGAAACTAAGCCAAAGCTTAGAAATATAGTGGTCAAAGATTAAAACCTTTACCCAAAAAAACACATCGAAATATCTTCTCGATTACTATTTCAGTATGAAAACTATTGGCTGGCATCGTGTGTTCGAGCTTTATAAAGAGTATTGCTCTCAAAAATCATGAGCTATTGAAACATTCCAAGACTCGACTTGAATCATTTAAATACTAGTATAGTTTTTTTTTTGTATAACAAACCTCATGTCCTTCGTTCTTTAGCAATACTTGCATTATATTATTTCAAAAGTACTTTACTTATTAAATGATTCTTTCAAAGGGCGCTTTGAATTCTATTTCTCAATCAATGTGGGAAAGAAGGCAATTAATCTGAAGAAGACATTCAAGATTGGTGACATTTCTTATCTTGCTAGAAGGAAATTTAGAAAGTCGCAAGCGAGGACTTATAACCTTATTTACGTCATTTCCAAAATGAAAATCGTTCGAATTACTTTTCTTATGAACTCTTCCATACTACTTACTCTATTTCTCATGTTTTTTATTAGAAGCATAAAATGAAAGTCACTTTCTCTCGAAATCTAACTTTCAAATAGTTAATAATGCTAGCATATTTCTTTTTTTGTTATTACGCGGAAATAAATCTTTTATGAATACTTATGCCATCAAACAAGGAATGATTTATTTTTCAATAATTGGCTTCAACAGCAAGGTACTTTTCGGTAAAAAGATTATTGCTGAAAATATATTCTCTTTTACTCTGATTGGTAAAGTCTCAATTATGGGAGTGTTTAAAATAAGTGAAGATTGAATTCCTTCAAGTTTTCAAAGATTTATGACATCAGTTAAAACCTGAAGATGGTATAGGTTTCTTTAAATGTTTTAATCATCGATAGAATATCCTTCACTTTAAATTAGACTTTCCCTCAAAGATCTTTTCGAGCTCACACAATTAAGCGCTTTATAATGCGAATTTAATAAAATGCACTAAACGATCCTAATTAAATTAGTATGGAAAAATATAAGAATTTGTGATTTTGTTTGAACTTAAAAATTGTTCAATTGAGTGAATTGACTATCTTCTCGTCACTAGCCAAGAAAATGCGAAGATAAAATAATGTAGCGGAAATAAATTCAATGAGACTCTCACAATTTATTTTAGCCGAAACTAAGCCAAAGCTTAGAAATATAGTGGTCAAAGATTAAAACCTTTACCCAAAAAAACACATCGAAATATCTTCTCGATTACTATTTCAGTATGAAAACTATTGGCTGGCATCGTGTGTTCGAGCTTTATAAAGAGTATTGCTCTCAAAAATCATGAGCTATTGAAACATTCCAAGACTCGACTTGAATCATTTAAATACTAGTATAGTTTTTTTTTTGTATAACAAACCTCATGTCCTTCGTTCTTTAGCAATACTTGCATTATATTATTTCAAAAGTACTTTACTTATTAAATGATTCTTTCAAAGGGCGCTTTGAATTCTATTTCTCAATCAATGTGGGAAAGAAGGCAATTAATCTGAAGAAGACATTCAAGATTGGTGACATTTCTTATCTTGCTAGAAGGAAATTTAGAAAGTCGCAAGCGAGGACTTATAACCTTATTTACGTCATTTCCAAAATGAAAATCGTTCGAATTACTTTTCTTATGAACTCTTCCATACTACTTACTCTGTTTCTCATGTTGCTTATTAGAAGCATAAAGTTAAAGTCACTATCTCTCCAAATCTTACTTTCAAATAGTCAATGATGCTAGCATAATTCTTTTTTTGTTATTACGCGGAAATAAATCTTATATGAATACTTATGCCATCAAACAAGGAATGATTTATTTTTCAATCATTGGCCTCAACAGCAAGGTACTTTTCGGTAAAAAGATTATTGCTGAAAATATATTCTCTTTTACTCTGATTGGTAAAGTCTCAATTATGGGAGTGTTTAAAATAAGTGAAGATTGAATTCCTTCAAGTTTTCAAAGATTTATGACATCAGTTAAAACCTGAAGATGGTATAGGTTTCTTTAAATGTTTTAATCATCGATAGAATATCCTTCACTTTAAATTAGACTTTCCTTCAAAGATTTCTCACTAGGTTCTTGACATATATGAAAAACATTTGTTTCACCATATACTTTGCCAAGCGCGAATATTAAGGAATATCACTTTTATCATATGTAGAATTCTTTTCGATCTCACACAATTAAGCGCCTTATAATGCGAATTTAATAAAATGCACTAAACGATCCTAATTAAATTAGTATGGAAAAATATAAGAATTTGTGATTTTGTTTGAACTTAAAAATTGTTCAATTGAGTGAATTGACTATCTTCTCGTCACTAGCCAAGAAAATGCGAAGATAAAATAATGTAGCGGAAATAAATTTTTTGAGACTCTCACAATTTATTTTAGCCGAAACTAAGCCAAAGCTTAGAAATATAGTGGTCAAAGATTAAAACCTTTACCCAAAAAAACACATCGAAATATTTTCTCGATTACTATTTCAGTATGAAAACTATTGGCTGGCATCGTGTGTTCGAGCTTTATAAAGAGTATTGCTCTCAAAAATCATGAGCTATTGAAACAATCCAAGACTCGACTTGAATCATTTAAATACTAGTATAGTTTTTTTTTTGTATAACAAACCTCATGTCCTTCGTTCTTTAGCAATACTTGCATTATATTATTTCAAAAGTACTTTACTTATTAAATGATTCTTTCAAAGGGCGCTTTGAATTCTATTTCTCAATCAATGTGGGAAAGAAGGCAATTAATCTGAAGAAGACATTCAAGATTGGTGACATTTCTTATCTTGCTAGAAGGAAATTTAGAAAGTCGCAAGCGAGGACTTATAACCTTATTTACGTCATTTCCAAAATGAAAATCGTTCGAATTACTTTTCTTATGAACTCTTCCATATTCTTAATCTTTTATTCTGAAAAAATTTTTCTTTTAGTTCTTATTTATTCAAATTGCTTTAATTATTTAAATAACCATTTTTACACGATGTATTATATATTAAATATTGTATTCATTCGATGTCTTAAATCAATTTTTAATTACTTTAATTTTTGATATTATTTAAACCTTTTATAAATACTGTTTATCCTCAAATTAATTTAATAATTTAATTAAATAATTACGCTATTAAAATGTCTTTTATAAATAAATATACTATAAGATATAATATAATATGTTAATATATTTTTCATAGAATGATAAAATTTCATATCACGGTAATTCTTTTATCTCCCCTAAGAACTATTACTGCTATTTCCTAATAATGTTAATATGAATTATATATTTTATAAATCAGTATAATTGCTTTTCCCTCCAAGGAAGGCCATTGTTTATAAACCTTGACATCTAATTTTTATACCTCATTATTACTTTGCCTCTTTTTAACTTAGATTTCTAATTGAAAGTGTTGAAAACAAATGCAGTTCGTCTGCTTGGATAAATTCAATATATATATATTCTATTAAACTCTCTGCATTTAATTATATATAACTTTAGCTGCTGTAATAAAATGGCGTAGTCAACCACACTCTTGATACGATTCACACATTTGGAAGATATACCATTTAGTTATAAATGTTAGCAACATACTATGCAGAGATCATCAACTTCAAGAATTTGGGGTGAAACATAGTATTTCGTTGGTCGAGAGAGAAAGTGACCTATTACTTCAAAATGTTTTCTTTGGTAAAAAAGTCTAAATGCATTTAGAGGATCTTAGTCTTTCTTATAGGCTTAGATTTCAGCTAATATTGCTTTATTTACAAAGCGAACAGTTGATGGATTTCTCTATAAAAGCAGCTCAATTGACTTAAAGTTTTGGTCTAGTTTGATTTATTTACTGTCTATGTGTCATATCGATAGCTCAGTTTGAATACTAATCTTTATATTCTTTATCATTAATGTACTAAAAAAATGAGTAATTTTTGTCATACATTAAATTAATTACCCAACCTCTAAAAATATTCCTTATAAATTAGATTAGTTATAAATCTCATGAGTTTTTGGATTTTTTATTTGGTTTAGTAATAATTTACTTCTTCAAGGTATGGTTGTCAACTGAGATTGAATCAAGTTGAATTTAAGATAATAAGTGATCTGCATAAAGCTTTGCTGTTTATTTTTTATTAATGTATGAATTAAGATGATATGAAACAATGAAACTTACCACATATTAAGGATGCTTTCATGTTTTATTTTTAATTAATTTACAAATATTTTTCAAATTTTTTATAATTAAGTTGAGATGTAATTATTTTTAATAGTAATATTTAAAGAGACAAACAGTTAATTTATAAATTTATTTAAAATAATAAATTTGAATGCTATTCAAAACTTCAAGTTTTCAGATAATTTTGTTATTTCTTAAGAAATATCCAAATAAATAAGTCATTATTAAAAACCAACAATTTTACAAAAAAATATATAGTGAATGGCTGACTTCAGATTTAATAGAGTAAGCACATAAAAACTTAAATAGAACAAAAACTTTCAGGAATATTATTATTTAATAAATAAGATATAAAATACTAAGTGCTTATCAATTAATATATAATAAATCTATTCAAAAAAGGACTTTTTATTTAGATTTTTAATCCTTATAGTTACGTGGTTCACATGAATGTAACAAATGATAGAGTATAGGTGAATATGTTGAGGATCATTAGATTATCGTAATTACTAGACTTAATTATTTAATTTCCATTCATTAGTCATCAAAATCTGATTAAAGATCTTCAAATTAAGAAAATATGTATGCTCCTAAAGCAATTATTTATGGTATTCATTGTAATTATAAAAAAAAATATCAAATTAACTAAACTTATGCATTATTAATTTATGAATGACATTGAAGTAGAGCAGCTCCATGAATGCAAATAGTTTTCTTCCTATACTAAATCATATTCTAGATAGTTTGAGGCCTAATTTCATTAGATAAGCCCTTCATAATCTATTTGAAAAACTCTAAAATTCTTTAGTGTTTAAAAGTTTTTTATTCTGTTCACTAATTTTATCATGTTATTGATCTTTAGAGTAATATAAAAATCTTTGTCTAAAATCACATAAGTTGCATAATAAAATTCACTGCCAATGAATTTCGCTATGATTCTAATTTCCCTGAATTTATCACACCATTATTTTTAAAATGTCTTTATTGATTCAAAAATTCTACTTATTCTATGTAACTTTGAACAGACTATTTTTGTATTTTACTTACTAAATAAAATTATTCGCTTACTTTGATTTCATTTAGTGAAAGGTTTTTACTGTATCTACTAATTAATACTTCATCAGTTGATAAAAGGGAGTCAAACAGTAATTAAATCATATTTTGTCCATATATATCGTGATAAAATGTCGCTTAAAATGCACTATATCTCATTCATTTTTTTTAAATATCACATATTAATCTCAAGAGCACCTATCTATGAATAACTGATCAAAATACAAATTTACTCTTGCCTCTATTTATTCAAATTGTTTTTACCTTTTTTCTTAATGCATTTTTATAAAAAGCTAAATTTTAATCATTCTTTAATAATCTAATTTTACCTTATAACTATTGAGATTGCTCGTTGTGAAATTTGTAAAGGGATTCGCTTTTTTAGTGTCTTTGATGGTTAAAAGAGATTAGAATATTAGTTTCTAACTCTAACAATGGCTCTGATTGGTTTTTTTTAAGGTCCTCACTAATTGAAGTATATTTTGTTTTAAAAATAAAATTAAATTTCTAAAATTATTTTCTGATATAATTTACGGTATATGCTAAAATTCAATACTAATATAAATTCTTAATGATATTATTAGATAATAAATTAATGTGTCAAATTTACCTTTAATGACAATTTTTAATTCACCCAACTTAGATAACTAGATAATTAAGAATCTGGAAAAAAAATTGTAAGCAATTATTGTTTTAAATTTTATAAGCAAGTCAAAATTAACTTTATCATGACCCCTCCTTAAATTCTGATTGATTCTTTGCCTTGTATTTTAAATGGAAAAATATCATAGAATGCGCTAAAACTGGAAGTGACAAGACTGCTTGTTTCAATTCATAACAACTAGCATTAGATCCCTATGGAATCATGATTTAAAATATGAAAAATTTAATTTAATATTATTATATTTACATTAAAGCTAAAACTTTTTATACTAATCAAAAAATGGAAATCTCTCTAAAATTTTTTCATCTTCCTCATCATTGCTATCGTCTTCATCATCAATATCTTTAAAGTCTACTCTGTGTCGTCTTGCGAAGTACTAGTCCAGTGTCACCTGTGGTCTTACCAAGTAGGACCACAGAAAAATTAAATTTTTAGATAGACTTTTTTTGACTTACATTTTTTGTGAGTGCTGTGCTTCCATCTGCGTCTGATCTAAAAGAATACTATTTAAAATATTTAGTTTTTGATTAAATTTATCAATTTTGAATTATAAATTATGAATATTAGACTTAATAGATTCTTCAAGGGAACATTGCTTGCAGTGAATCGTTTAAAAGAATCATTTGTGTTTTAGAATATGATCATCATAGTATGTGTGCTCGTTGGAGGAGAAAACTTCATGAAATATATTAAGAAGTTTAAGGTGATTTCTGATATAATTATTGATTTTCCAGCAAGAATGGTGCATTTCCCAGATAATAATCATTATAGTCTTAAGAATTTGTAGTTTTTTTAATATTCGTCAATGCTGATAGAATTTTAACTTAAATTACAATGAAAAGTGTTGTTGTTAAAATTTAAGATTAAACCTAAATATATGATAAACTCTACTTTTTTATGCTTCAATAGTCCAAAACTATGATAAAAATGTTAGGGAAATTAAATATTTGAGAAGATAATAAAAGCGAGCTTGTATTAATAAGTAACGCAGAAGCATCTATTGAAGATTTTCAAAGACAGTATATATTCAAGGTAATTGCTGAGAAGCATACTTGATATATTTACTTATGAATTAAAAGCTTAACTAGCAACAGTCCATTAAATTCACATCAAACTGCAAAACAAAATTGGCAAATTTTTACGATGCTTTTTTTAAGAATTAAAATTTGATGATGCCAAATTTATTTATTATCAGTTGACCTAGAGACTAGAATGTAATCATAATTCTTACTAGTAGATAAACATGTGGTCAGATAGCTTCTAGAATGATTTAAGTTGTGATTATCAGCCGTTATATAAGGTCTTCCTTAATTTGCTTAAAATCATCAATTATCATCTGTTGAATTAGAGAAAGTGTTTAAATAAAATGATTAGAAGTGTTTTAACGGATGATTTAATAATAGAAAGTACTAAATAAGCAAAATTTTATTTTTTTTAAGAATTAATTTTACTTGATACACATACATTTTTATTAGATTATTTCAAATATTATTTGAATATTGAATGATTTATAAGGTCTTTATAGTAATAATTTGATAATTTTATTGATAATACAAAATCTTTAGAGACAAATAATGTTATTACTATAATGTAATAATAATTATTAAATATACATAAATCTACTATTTTACAAGATTTAAGCTTTTAATTTGCATAAGTTTTTAATGGAATAACATTTTTTGAATAAATGATTTGACTTAAAGTTAGCAAGATTCAAATCAATCAACACCAAGATTATAGTTGCTTCAGATGTAGCTTCAAGAGTCTTCGATATGCCTTAAGTCCAAACAGTTTAAAATAAATTTTGATATTCCAAACAGCCTAAGGTTAATGCACAGTGTATCGGTAGAAATTGCATAGCAGGAAGAGGAGATAATTTTGTATTTCTTTTCACAAAGACATCAAGAAATATTCTGAACTAAAATAATTAAAAATGTAATTTTATGAATTAATAAAAATATTGTTATCACTTAAGTCAATACTTACCTGATCTAAGTATATAAAAAATACGTTGCTATCAAGTTAAACTAGAAATATATGAAGAGGAAGTTCTTGATACATTTGATTTAATCCTATTTTACTTCAAATAAACTATTTATATTTCGTCTTCCTAATGAATTATTATACAATGAATAATTATAGCTGAGTAAATAAAATACTATTTAAAAGTGCTTATTTCAATATTTTCTTATTTATAAAAATAATAATAATCATTTATTTTGCAAATATAAATTAAAGTGATTCAAGTAGTGAGTATTAAAGGCATTCAATATATGTTTGAAAAATTTAAGGAAATGAAATCACCCATGAGAGAGACTAAAGGAAGGGTACTAGTGCAGCGCAGTAGTTAAGATTGAGAACTTTCAAGAGTACCAAAAATATTTATATAAAAGTCTAAAAGCAGGAAGTGAAATGAGAATTAAATCGATAAATAAGCAACAAAAAACCAATTAAAAATTAAAAAAGTGAAAATGCATATAAAATTATTGATTTCTTTAATTAAGACTATTATGATGAACTATTTAAAATAGTTTATTTAGTATAACTGTTAAAATACATTCTAATCTCAAAGTTCCTTTAGAAAATGTTTAGAAAATTTAGTAACATCCCTGACCTCATTATTCCATTAAAATTAAACATGATTTTAGGCAAGTCCCCAACTTTTTTGAAATTATTTTTATCACAGCTTATACTAAATTTCTATAAAGCGGTTAATGTATAAATGCCGAAAATTGTATAATTCATATTTCTACTGGATTAAAAACTGGATAGAAATTACAATATAAATATCCAATGAATACACTAAATCCTTAAATGTCTGGGAAAATTTTTTTCCTGCATCTTTTTTCTATGTTCTTTAAAATCTTGTCATCGTCATCTAAGTTTTCAATGAAATCAACTTAATTTTTTACCAGATCTTGGTATATTTGCAAATTTGTAGCAACTATCAGATTAATAAACTATCAAATTTTATATTCTAATATATTAGAATTTAATCTAAAATTTGCTATATAATAAAATAAAGCGTAAAAATCATAGCGATTTTTATAAATTTTACAAAGCAAAATCAATATGTTCAGCAGCTTAAGTATAAACGAGCCAGAGTTCTTAAGCAAGCAATAACAGCCAAGTTCAAAGAAGACCCTCGTAATATCTACGATTATTGCTATGTTGATGTCAGATTCGACAATGAAAACCGACAAGTTTAAATGAATACATGGAAAATTAGCATAGTCAGTCCTTAATCAGGCATATCTTTTAAGGAAATTTAATACTTAGTTCAATTTAGTATATCTTTCAGCAGATATATCTCATCTATTAAAATTCAAACAAAAATGCATGTTGATATCACTAGACTTATTGATTAAGAGCACAAGTCATCGATAGCCACTTAATTTTAACACTTATAATAAATTTTATACGAAATTTATACTAATATATAAATTTGAGCAAAAGACAGAGAATCATAGTGTATTGTGCAAGGTAGACTAGTATGGTCTTTAAGTGTTGATCTTTTCCTCTTTAATGAAAACAAAAATCTGCTGGGTCCTTGTTTCACTGCTAGTTTTTAATGCCTTTTTAATACTAGACTTTCTGAAGTGGCTATCTCCAAGGGCTAGCGAAATAAACTACGATAAGGTGAAATATTTGAATATTCTTCATATCTATTCGCAATAATTTTTATTAATTTATGGTATTAATCACCTTAATTTTGATACTAATGGAAAAAAGAGAAGCTTGTCAAGTCAAAGATAAGTATGCATAAAACAGATAATTTAGATTGTTTTCTAAAATTTCTTTTAAGATGCATGAATATATTTGAGGATCTGTGTGGAATGAACATTTTCGGTTATTTAGAAATTGATTGAATTTACTAAAATCTAATGATCTCTAAATAGTGTTTCTATTTAAATATAAGGCTAACACTGTTAATAATAGATATTGCTCTTATTATCAGAGAAGCATATCCAAAAAGACATTCATAATAACTTTAGGATAGCAAGTCTGAAGGAGAAATAACTCAATTTCGATCTTGTGAGTTGCAATATAAAAATAAGCAGAATAATTCCATAAATCTATTCTTATAGATGAGCAGAGTGATGATCAAAGTTTCAATACCCTTTACCAAGTAGTAAACTCTAAATATGGTAAATAGAAAAAAATATTAATAACATCGAACAACAAAAGTCTGTATAGTAAATGATACAGGCAAGGAAAATTAAGAAATGGTTGAGTTCTAAAAAGTGATCAAGATTCTGATAAGTAATCAAGCAAGTAAGACCCTATAAAATACCATTCTCAAGCATAAAAAGTAATCTTAATCAAACTCCTGCTCAAAGTAAAAACCAGTAAAGGCAAACTCTGATGAAAATTAAGATTTAAAATATAAGCAAAACAAGAAAAATTATATATTTAATGAGAAATAGAGCAAATTAAAAGAGATTGAGAGCATACATGAATCAAAACCCCAAAACCCTTTCAGTAGTTTGATTGAGTTTTTGATTGATAAAAGTAGACTATTAGTGCATACTTTATTAGGGTTTTAATAGGGTTTATGTAGGGGTTTAATGTTTAAATATTAGTATTTTAAGTGATTATATGCGAGGTTTGGGTTCAGTTTATGACAGTGACTATATAGATTTATTGTTTAAGTTGCGATATGAATGTGATGAATATAATGAATAACTCAAGCCTGTTCTGAATTATACGTCTATAGCAAGGCTACTCCATAAATCTCCAGCAACTGTGAGGTCTCACTGTCTATTAGCATTGAATTTAAAGAGATAGCATCTTAATTCTAAGCCTAGAGACCCTTAAAATTTTAGCAGCATCATATCGATTACCTAATTAATGATAAGACTCTTAAATACTGGGCTCACTTCTCTCTGGCCTAGAGGCTGTGATGTTTCATCGCCAATTTCCTGAGCTTCACATCTCTGCTTAATCTATGGCGAACATATATAAAAATTATGGAATATCTTACAAGACAGTCAATCGCATTTAGAGAGTGATTGACTTTAATGTTCCATTTTATAAGGCTAATTTAAATTATATATTCGATTAAATGCAGAGGTCTTAAGAGCATAATATAAAGTTCATACACGCTGATGAAGCTGTATTCACATTCAATACATTTATATCAAGGTCTTGGTACAAGAGGTATAGTAATATAGAAGTTTATGACTAAAAAGTAAAGATATAAACTCATGCAATCCTTGGTGGAATCAGTGAAGATAGTGGTCTAGAGACTTATGTTATCCACCCTCGCTCTATAAAGACTGAATAATATATTAAGTTCTTACAATAACTCAGAGACAAATACGCTGATTGAGAGATTATTCTGTTCGTTGATAACTTATCAGTTCATATAACTAAAGACTCAAGAAAGGAATATGAAAGGCTAAACATAACACCTGTATTTAATGTTCCTTACAGCCCTTAGTTCAATGGAATTGAATTGTATTGGGGTTTATTGAAAGGTCATTATAAGAAATTGCTTCTCTACTATCTGATGCATGATTTAAAGATAGATACAGTAGATTTTATTAAGAGTGCTGCTAAGAGAGTCAAGCGATGATAAAGCTAAAGTATGCGCAAGAGAAGGGAGATTTTGTGTATATATAAATAAGTTTTAGATTTAAACGAGTGAATAAGTTCACATATTAAATTTGCCCATAAAGGGATTTGGCTTCTCTTTCTTTTTTTTCCTCTTAATGCTTGCTAGGGTCCATGTTTCTTCTCTTAGAGCCAGCTCCTGCATCTATGTTCATCTCGTCAAGCTTTTAGAAATCTTTGAAGAGTCTCTTGCTCAATTCATGCTTTACTTGCAACTTTCTCTATCTGTTTAACTTGCTGCGCTCTTTCATCAAGTATATAACAATTCAAGGTTTTTCTATAAAGTTAGAAGACTAAGTTTACTTGAGATGAATGGATGCTTCTGTACTTCCTACATCCAAGTGTCGCTTATTTTTATTCCTTGCTTCTCTTTTTCT
Organism: Oxytricha trifallax; assembly: GCA_000711775.1. Lineage (NCBI taxonomy): Eukaryota > Ciliophora > Spirotrichea > Sporadotrichida > Oxytrichidae > Oxytricha > Oxytricha trifallax. The sequence goes on along the minus strand of ARYC01019102.1, from coordinate 1,221 downwards.
TCAGGAGAGATGCTAAAGCGTTTCTTATGAGCTTCTTATTTAACTTCATTTAAGTACTCAGGTTTCAGAGTTGCAAGAACACCGAAGAAGAAGTTCCTCTCTGGCAACTTATTAAAGAGTTGCAGCTTTGATGGAAGGTAGAGAGCAACATGTGGATCACTCATAGCATCATCATATAGATTTGTTACTGATATTTTAAGGGGTAGTTAGGTATCTCTATCATCCTAATTTCATTAGACTTAAAAGCTTTTTACTCTTCACTCAGTGAGGCTTTTAAGAATGAGATTTTAGTTCCCTCCTAAGTCGGCAAGAACAGTCCAACTACAATTGATATATTAATCTTACTTAAGAGCTTACCTTGCAATTAAAAATATCTGTATAGGTCCTCTTTACTTCAAAATTTCCCTATTAAACTTTAGATTAAATTCTCTTCATTGTATTATTCATAGACTCCATCTTGCTTCCTCTTTCTAGTAATGTTTATTTTTTTAAATAATTATGGATATCCATTCTAAGTTTATTAAAATCTTACTACTAAATAGGGAGGACTTACAAGAGGTCAGCTTGAAAAGATATTAGGAAAAGCATTGAAAAACTTGCTTCAAGTTTCACAGATTGATTTCCATTTTAATCAAACTTCCTCCATTAAATTGCTCCTAATAATGTTTAATTATTTTAGGAGGTCCTCCAAATTAAGCTCAAACTTCGTTAGGAGTAAAATTTTAAGGTTAAAACTTAATTAGGAGAATATTAATTTTAAATGTTTAATAACTTAACTCCAAATTAAGTTCAAACTTGATTTGGAGGACCTCCTAGAGAAACAAAACTTTATTCGGTGTATTTTAATTTACTAAAACTTATAAAATTCTCATGAAATATGTAAACTTTCAGTCTTATATGGTTATTTAATTTTCTTACCTCTCAGCAAAGAATCTACCAGAGTGTCATTAACTCTACTATTATAGTTTATCAAGGTATATTTTATCATTATAAAAATAAAATATATCAGCAAACTAAAATGAGAGCTAACCTTATGAGAAGAGCGGCATTACTTGGATCAAGTCAATAAAAGTTATCATTCCAGCAACCAAGAAAAGTAGAGACCAGAGATGCTTGAACTCAGTGGGAGCCTACTTATGACAACTATGACCAGCCTAGCTTTAAGATTTAAATATAAGTTAAGTAGGAGGTTATCATAGAAGCTGTACAAATTGAGGAGGA